>JANHFM010002870.1:2296-12934 GCA_032468115.1 Grayia smithii
ACTCTGATTTTCGTTAGATGTGGGCCATTGCGCTTGTGAGAAAGGTCGAGGAAACACCTGCCTTTCAGATGTTTACAATTCATAATAGTAGCAAAATTACAGTTATGAAGCAACAAAAATAATTTTATGGTGGGGATCGCCACAACATGAGGAACTGTACTAAAGGGTCGCGGCATTAGGAAGGTTGAGAACCACTGATCTATAGCTACATCTTCTTCTTCTTCTTGTTAGTTGTGAAGTCGTGTCCGATCCATTGTGACCCAATGGACAACTTTCCTCCAGGCCTTCCTGTCCTCTACCATCCTCTGGAGTCCATTTAAATTCATTTGGAGGTTTACCCGGAAGACTGAGAATCTCTGCAGACTTTTATGTATACAATTTGGGATGAACTCCCTTTGAATGGTGTGGGATTAGGAATGGATTTCCAGAGAAAAAAATTGCAAACTACAGGAACTAGGAGCATTACTCAGGTGACCCTGAGGACACTGATAATCCTTCAACGACCCTCTAAAAGGATGCAAATGACCCGCTGTCTGCAAAGAATATAAACCCTTCCATTCCCCACCATCCTGTCAGAGCTGAAGAAGCTTCTTGGATGAGAAGCAAAATGTCTTCAAAGAAAAAACAAGAAAGTCCAGTTGCTTTCTGAAAAAAAAAAGTACCTTTGGGACAACCAAAGAGAATGGCCATAGACCTGAAGGAATGTACTGTGGAGACAATTGTGAAAGCTCAAAAGTTGGCAAGCCACGCTGAGTTAGCAAAGGTCAGCATATAGTTCTCTTCTTATGTAGATCAGTTCCTGAGGAATCTCACGTAGCTTAGTTCCTGAGGAATCTCACATAGGCAAAGACGAGCTTCAGGATGACATGAGCTTTTCACATGCACTGGCAATTGGCCAATATCTTGCACCAAGTATATCATGATTAACCAATGAGCTTCTGCCAGGGATGATTTGTATTATAATAAAAGGGAGCCCTGCAAAATATTCAGGGTGCCTTCCCATTAACCTACTTCCTGCCTACGCATCTTTCTTCACTTCATCACCGCAACAACAATGTACTATATCTGAAAACAGGTGATAGTTTCTGGGGCTCTGAGAGTGACTTGATGCTGAGCTGTGGTGGATCCTACAAGGGTCTGATTACTTCCTATCATTTGGATCAATTTGCTATTCTTTGCAGCTTTTGATATCAAAATATATAAACTTGTTTCTTTGAAAATAAATATAAAAGAGATCCAAAAGCATAGCTGGTGTGTAATAATTCACTCAAGAACCCTGTGATAAAGATGAAGATGTGAGCAATTTTTAATCTTGTTTGTATAGTATTTTCTACTGTTAGGCCTTTATGTTTTATGATTTCTACACAAATAATTTTTTGCATGTTCTCTGAAGGACAGTATATTTAAAAGATGGTATCTAATTCAAAAAGTTTTAAAAATTAATGACTCACTGAATAACAGACCTATTCTGTAGAACAGAGAAGATTCATCTGAAACTGAGAACATCGGGATAATTTTCTTGTCAATATTCAAGGGTCACAAGAATCTAAAGAGTATAATAAAATGTAAACAACTTTCCTTTTAGGTCAGAATTTTCAGTCATTATTTAATGAACAGATAATAAGTCTATTCATGTAGCTTTATTGAACCTTCTAAACATTTTTTTTTCAAATATTATGTTCAGTGCTAGAATGCCGACAAATCTTTAGCATGTCCTTTGTCTTTTCTCTAACAAAAGTGTTTGTTTTGTTTTCAATTAGTATTTTTTTACTGTAAACTCATTATTATCTCCTCTTTCGTGGCTTATCCTAAAAGCACCTTTTGTAAAAACTGCTGGTTGAGTTGAGGGATGGGTCAAGAGAAGAAAGAAAATGTTTCTCGTTCATTAACAGAAATATTCAAAAGAACTTTTTCCTAATATGGAGATATTTTTCAAAATAAAAAAAAAAATTGCCAAAATCTACAAATCAAACTGTTCTTGAAAGCACAGCTTGGGAAGCACCAAGCTTGGGAACTTTCCTCCCCATCCCACATTTTTTTCTGCTGTAACACAAGACAGAAAAAAAATTACAATCCTAATTTTTTCTTGGTAATCCCGCTGTTCTTACTATTTTTTAGCACAGCATACTCTTTTGAAAATCACCCCCCTTTGGGTCTTTCTTCCCACCCATTTTTCATTTTTCTCTTGAAATGAATGAATATCATTGTTCTTTGCAGATTTTAAATGAACACACACACACACACACACTCTCACACACACCATGTACAACAGTAGCTGAATTTCTCAAAAGGTCCACTTTCCTCCTTTCCTGAACTCAAAATGAGACCTCCTTCTGCTGTTGGGCTTCAGCTTGACTTTGTAAAAGTACGATTTTCATGTTCATAATTCTCCAAAGTGCTTTTTTCCCCCTAATTAAGGCTGTGGAGATAATAATGCTCACCTGTAGTGCCCCTTTGTGAACAGGTGTACATTAAAGGGCTTTTAAACATGAATGTATCGCTAGTGCTTTATTTCTAAAAAACTATTTTTAAAGAACTACATTGTTTTAGCAGTGGTGAAACACCAACAAGGCAAAACCTTAGGAGGTCAAAACACGCAGGTGAAATATGTCGGAGAGAATGATAAACCATGTTTCATTTCTGTTCTCCAGCACAAAGCTTAAAGCAATAGAAATAGACAGAAGGAGAAATGGTTGCCAAGCCATTGAATTGAAGCATATTATTCCTGAGAATTTTTAAAGAAAATGGTGGAGGAAAGAATAACTATCAGTCCTGCCAGGTAAATCAGACACGAAACACAATAAGATAAGCTAATTCTACTTTATTGTAAGGCTACATTAAAAGAAGCTTGCAAGTCTGGAAGTACAAACTTTCCTCCACTATTTTTAACTGTTTGATTCATTCGGGCAGGCCATTTCTAAATTTCTTTCTTTGACCGTTACTACACAGGACACTCCTGCTTCTCTTATTTGATTGTTTCCTTGGCAGCCTCTCTTTCCCTTGTTCCCCAAGGTCATCCACGTATTCCTTTACAATAATCAAAAATAGAAGACAATTATAGCATATTATTTTTACAGGACTCCCAAAGTCTCCTGCAATTTTTCCTTTTATTTAAAGAATTGCGAATGTTGTGGATTAAATTGAGAACGTGTCAAATCACCATTCCCCTTCATGCCAGCATGACTCAGCATTTGGCTGATATGAGTATGAGTATGACTATCAACACCTGTTTATTGAAACCAAAAAAACTGAGGAGGCGGATCCTGCAAAATTATAGAGAAAAGAACTACGTGATCACATCTTATGATTCCAAGAGATTATAAATATCACCCTCATCCTTTAATAAAATTGTCAATTTAGGTTCTAAAATAATGTCTGCCATCACATGCACACAAACAAATTTTGCTTCTGTAAAATGCAATGTGTGTGTGTGTGTTTTTTAGTTACTCTGAAATGAATGGGAGTTTTTTAAGGTCTCTCCAACAAACTTCACTAACTGAATATAGTCATAGATTGTATTTTATGCTGATCTATATCTTGCTGGGAATGCTGAGGATGACTGGAAATGCTTCAGGAATGTGGTCCATTCAGCTGCATTGAAGATATTAGGTTCTTCTACTTGCAAGCATCATGACTGGCTCAATGAGAATGGTGAGGTGATGTGAACTTTTCTTCTTGAGAAGCATTGTCTTCATCGTGTCCAACAGAAGGACGTATTAGACGCAGCCAAGAAAAGTACACCTTTACCAGTGTTCATAGCAGTGGTGGGTTGCTCCCGGTTCTGCCTGGTTCTTAGAACCGGTAGTAAAACCAGTGGGAAGCTCCGCCCATCCACCCTGACATCATGGGGCAATCTGCACATGTGCAGAAGTGCGTACGCGTGCACTCCCGTTGCGAACCGGTAGTAAAGGTAAGTGGAACCCACCCCTGGTTCATAGGACAGACCAAAATAAATTGCATGAAATGTAAGATGCCCTGCTGAGTTCCAAAGCAGATGAACTACTGGGATATGCTGAATTGTCAGATTATCGTCTTTTGCAACCTTCTGACAAGAAAGTCAATGCAGAAGCCAGATTCACTTAATAACAGTGTTACTAACTTAGCAACTACAGTGATTCAGTTAACAACTGCAGCAAGAAAGCTCATAAAATGGGGCAAAATTCACTGAACAACTGGTTCCTGTCAGGGTTCCAAGTAATACACCATAGCAAACAGAACTCGAGGCAGGTAGATTCCTCAAATAACATTTTTATTGGATATATTATATTGGCACAAGCTGGTGAAAACCAACTCTGAATGTTCCCGCAATTTTCACCTAAAAGTTTTTTCCCTTCTCCAAACAGTCACAAGGTCTAATCAAGGTGCCATCTGGTTGCCTAGTAACTTCACTCCTCTTCTCTCTGAGCACCTATGGGAATGTCCTTGGCTACAAAACTCCAGATATTTCTATTCTCCCTTCCCTATCCCTCAGCTTCATTGTGGCAACACTGAAGCCTCATTCAGGTAAGCTTCAGGGTTGACATCAGTGGTGGGTTGCTCCTGGTTTGGCCCAGTTCACACGATCCGGTAGCGGTGGTGATGTGACATCATCGAACCGGTTCTCTGTGCCTGTGAGCTAGGCCCGTCCCTAACTTATTTCTGTTCTTTTTATCCGAGCAGTTAAGCCCAGCTGAGGTGCAGCAATCCTACCAAAAGTGCCCAGCAGCCAGCCTTAACAGCTCTGTGCATGCGTAGAGGGTTTTTTTTAGCTGTATGCTGATCTACAGCTGATAAAGTATTTAGCTTGCATGCACGGAGCAGGCGTTCGGCGTGCATGTGAGTGAAGCGAAGCACGTACATGAAGAGAACCGGTAGTAAAGGTAAGTAGAACCCATTCCTGGTTCTAACCAGTTATACCATTTATCCCACACCTCATAAAATTCTACTTCTTCCTTGCCTTTCTTTTCTAACGTGAGCCTATGCATCCCAGCACATTCTAGTATCTTGTATATAATCATCTCAGGCCAGAGCTAGTCCCTGGCCTGAGGGAACCTGATTTTCCTCCAGAGCATCTGCCCAAAGATCCAAAGCAACCTTGCCAGGTTCCAAATCCCAGGACTGGCCATATAAACATCTAACAAATGAAGAATGCTGTCCAGCTGAGATGGAAGGGACATTTACAAATCACCAACAGCGCTATGTTATTGAAAAGATCATTCCTTCTTGATTGATGCTTATTCCACAAAGGTACAGTCTCAAGATTGAATCAGGTTGATTTTGAAAACTGAATCAAGAGAGGTGGATGATTTCTTTTCTTATTCCTTTGTTATTGTATTTTTGAAATCTATTATTGCTTGGGCTTTTGTAATATTCTGGGTTGTGGAATTGTACACAGTTAGCCTTAATCAAACTTCAGCACAACCTTTTAATAAACTACTGGTACCACTCTGACTGCCAAAGCATGGCAATCTTAATTACTTAATAAAAGTCTCTTCAATGCTATAATGCCCTCTAACTGAATGTCAGTGCATATTTTCTCCTTCTGTCCTGGCTACTTTTTACAGAGGCCCAATTGAGACCATCTTAACAAACTGCATCACTGTTTGTTTGGTGGCATCAGTGCCTCAGATAGAAAGTCCATACAGAGAGTGGTAAGGACAGCAGAGAACATTATAGGAAGCTTGTTTCCTGTCATGCAGGATACTATTTATAAGTGCTATGTGCTTAGAGCTCAAAGTATTGTTAGAGACCCCACACACCCACTTTACAGTCTGTTTCTGTTGCTCCTCTGGGAGGAGCCCAGAAACCTGGGAGGAGATTTCCAAGTAGCAAGACTACTAGATTCTGAAACAGCTTTGTTCCCTATGCCATCCATCTGGTAAACTCGCAAGATTTGTTTTTCTCTCCATGTACATGTATACATCCGAACTAGATTGTGTTGTTTCTTTGTGTCATATAATATATTGTTATCCCCAATTCGGGTCTGAGCCTGGTGCCGAAGCCAATGATAGATGCCAGACATGAGGTGCAGGTTTTTTGATTGTTTTTTATTGGAGTACTCCAAGGAAAAGGGCTCCTGGCCAAAATGCCAAGAATCAAGAAAAAAGGATTAAGTAAGCTTTATACATTCTCACTAAAAGAAAAGGTGGGACAAAGCAAGATAATAAGAAATATCATCTAATAAACATTTTAGTAATAATTCTATGATTTCTTCTATTGGCCTCTAGCTATCCTGTTCCTAAGCCTTGGCTAATGAATGCCCCAGGAGTTATCTAATTCACATTTTATTGGCTGCAGGCCCTCACTATTCCAAATTGTTAGCTAACATCTGCAATTTGTCTAACTCTTGTTACTTTTATCAGCTTTCTAACTACGCAGAATTGTTACAAGATTTACACATGCATATTTACTGTAGATAAGCATTCTTTGTTCTTTGTTCTTGCCAGACACATTCCACAATTACAGGCTTCCTGATTTATTTTCAAGTGTGTGTCATGACCTGGCTTTATTTTAGCATACAGCCCATCAATATGTGGGTATGTGCATAATTTTGTATTTTGTTTATGTAATGTATATTGGAGGTGGTGACCCTTTGAGAGTTGTATGCAATGAAATTTCATTTTAATGTATGCCAATTAGTGTACATTTAAAGTGACAATAAAGTTATTCTAAGGCTAAGTCTTTAAAGTGTTTTTTTTTCTTTTCCTAAAAGGCCTAGTTTTCTTTCATTTTTCCCTTTTCCTTGAACTTGGCTTCCTTTTCTTGTTATCAGTGCCTCCAATGTACCTATTAGGCCTCTACTACTCAAGGAAGAAGCATCCTACTCTTGTGAAGGTTTATGTTTTCTGCTTGAAAAGGTACATATGACCTCCTCTTTATATTCTGGTTGGCATATACCCTTTGTGTCTGTTGAAGAAATTTGGACACTGTGCTATTTTGAGAAAGAGAAGAAAGAAATTCTGTTTTCACTTTCTCTGGAGTAAGTAGACCACCTTCACTTGAAGTTGCTTGCCTTGTGCTTTGAATTCCACCAACCCCACCCCACCTGGTTGTTCTGGCTTGTGGGACATCCATCATTCTTCTGCTCCCAGAAAGACACCCTGCAAAAATAATCGGAAGGAAATCTTCCTTTCATTGGTTGAATGCTATGCCCTTGAACAATCAAGCTTTTATAGCAATTCTGGAGAAATACATCCCACAAGCTCTGGGAATATATATGCTGTTTTTTCTATAACTACAAGAATTAAGAAATAGGTGAATTAAAGCTTGGGTTTTTTTCTGTGTTAGAAGATAAAAATGTTAGAATTTATAGACAAAACTTCTTCAATATTTGCTGTAGATTCAGGTTTATTTCAGAAGTGTTATTTCAGACCATGTTTATTTCAAAAGTGCGGTGGAACATTTATTGACTATGTTAATTTATCTATTTAATAGCGCATATCCAGTCTGATTGCTGAGCATTAGGCAATATCATTTTCCTAGGATTGTTATTAACAGTTTATTGTCTATAAATTATGGAGCAAGAAGGCAGATGAGACCACATGCATGGGCTAAAATGTATGAAATAAGAATGAAAAGGCAATAAAAAACATTTCTATTTTCTGTCCTGTACTTTTTTGAATTCAGAAAATGAAACCATATTTACATTGTCAACTTTGCTGCTTGCAATAAGATGCTAAATATGCACACAGTGACATTTGATGTGTTCACATGGCATTGTTTTTCTACAAACAGCTGTTATATCTTTCACTGAGACTGTGTTTTCACTAGCATTGAGCTGAAGATGATTAGTTCCTGGAATCAGACTCTCAATCGCTTGTGACCCACATATTTGGGATGACAATCTGTGTGCCAGGGATCAGCCCAGAGACTGGTGCCTCCTGCTTACAGTATATCCACCAGTTCTGTACTCTTGCCTGCAGCTTATATCCATTTTTTCCCTTGGGGAATTACATTTTCATGTCAGCTTCTTCACTTAAAACATTGTTTTAATGTTAGAGCTATTTATGCATTCTGTGTCACTTTAAAGTGATGGAATATATATTTTTTTAGTTTGAGAAATTATAAATCACTCATCTCTCCTTTTTAAAGTATGCCTAGTTTTTCCAGTTTTTGTCAAAAAGCATCAACATTCAAATGGACAATTACAATACTGAAAAAAGAAATATAAATAATAATGTATTTTAAAATGAAATTTAAAAAGGATGAGAATCTCCTTTTGGTAGTATGATCAAAAGCATAAATGTTTTGAACAGTTTTGCAGAGCCTTTCCTACGATATACACAATGAGCCTCTTCCTAAAATTGTCAGCGCTGTGTCTAGGTTGCATGGGGCAGCTATGTCTAAATATATTTACTGGTCTCTTAAAAACAAAACAAATTTCTCTTGCTGTGCCTCCTTACTTTGCTTCCTATCTTTTGTAAAAGGAAATGGTATGGAAAGAAAATCCACACTACCAGAACTATGAACAGCTTTAATATACTTCAAAGGGGTGAAAATTAGGGAGGCACATAAATTAAGAGGCAATCGTATAAAACCCCAGTGGAACAGTCTACATGCAGTTCATCTATGTGAAATGCTATGAATCAATGCAGTAGGCAAGACAGAAACAAGTATATGGAGAAGAAGAGGACTGGGAAAAAACATCAAATGGAGGAAAGAAAAGGAGAAAGAAAAGCTGGAAGACCTGGGGACAAATTGAAGAAGCAACTGAGATTTCAGATCAATTCATAGGGTTTGAAATATTCTTCATGTATGTTTTAAGAAGGCAGTAAACTGATATTGTAGGGTTTATAGTTGTCTGTTTTATTCTATTGAGCGAGTTGAAATTTCATGGATAAGAACTGAAAAAAGTCATCCCATGAAGCAATCAAAAACAAACAAATCAAATTAAAATAAAAAAACCTTAATAGCATCTGCCACTACTAAGTCCCTCTTAAACCTGCCCAGAACATTACTAGCCATTGACATTGTTGGGTTCCTACTAAAGACTAGAGGCAGTAGATAGCCTACATCATACTGCCTACAAATATCTGAGCACAAATATCAAGAGCATTTACTGGCTCTTGTGTTGTCATTGCCAGATATCTCTGCAAAGTGCAAAGAGCCTTTTCACAGCACCAGAAAGAAAAATTCAAGAATTTTCAGCAGTAGTTTTATTCCCATGTTAATGGGAACAGCTGCAGAATCTGGAAATACATCAAGAATGGAGATGCATAGGAAACTGGTCGTATTTGAGAACAAGGGTCAATGAGGAGTCCTTGAAGAAGAAAAAAATCACTTGCCTAAGAACGAAATATTGCCATCTGCTTGTTCTTTTCCAGGAACAAAAGTCATGAATTGATATAACTTACTGAATAGCTAACAGTGCAATTTTATAAAATTTTATTCTGAAGTCTGAACTATAGAATTCAGAGAGATTTTTTTCCGAAATAGGTGTGTATTGCACAAATGGAATATTCCAATTCAAAGCTAAAATTAATCCAATTTATGGCTAATACAATTTCACTCTGACATACTTTTCGCACTACAGGCTTTTTTGACCTGAAATCTTTTCCACCACTGGTGTTTGATACTGAACCAAAATGAAATTTCAGCTGAAGTCCTGCCAATCAAGGAGCCACTCAAGGCATTTTACCAGAAGAAAAGACTGATAGTCTTTCAAAAAGGATTACAGTAAGTTTTTCAGTTAAGAGATAATGCAGATTAATTTTGGCTTAAGGTGTTGAATAAGCCTAGACAATTGAGGTTTAATTAATAAATCATGGTTAAGCAAATCAAGGCTTAATGCACTGAGAACCTCTCACTGTCTGTAGCATTGGAGATTTTTCCCCAATGTTGTAAATCAGCTAAATCACAAATAAGAGGACAAACAAAAATGATGAAGTCAGAAGTGAGCAGAATTTTCCAGTAGATACATAGCCTTCCGGGAGTGGTTTGCTTTCCCACAAAGTGACAATATAAGGATGGGTGGGTGGTTGCCAAGGTGAAACTCAAGTTCTAACCAACCATACCCCAAATTGTAACATTTTTAGGGTAGTTAGGCAGGTTTGTGGAAGCAGAAACAATTATGTAGAGAAGTGTAGAATGCATGAAGACATGAAAGAAAAACAATGGGTTATTTTATTCTGTTTATCACCCAGTGTTTCATTGGATAAATGGGCAGACTAGACATACATATTTGATGAGTAAACAAATAAATGTGTATGGCTGGATGTCTCACCCAGCAATGAGGGTGTCACATTTTGTACCAACTGCAGTTTCTGGATCTAGCATAAGAACAATCCCACATGGAATACTTTACTGTACAGTAATTAAATATGAAACAGCCCTGTGAACAACTGTAACTAGGTCATCCCTGTCCAGGCAAGGGCATAGTTACCATAGTATATCAACTGAAGGTATAGTATAGCTGCTAATAAAAGTAAAAACAAACTGATACAGCCGTGATGGGGAACCTATGGCACACTTGCCAGAGTTGACACACAGCGCCCTCTCTGTGGGCACACGAGCTGTCGCCCCAGTTCAGCTCTGACGTGCATGCGCGCGCCTCCCGCCAGCCAGCTGGTCTTCGGGTGTGCAGCACATGCATGAGGGGCGGGGCATGTGGGGGGCTGTGTGCAAATGTACAGGGGGTGGGGTGCAGGGGCCGCACGTGCA
>JANHFM010002870.1:26151-36703 GCA_032468115.1 Grayia smithii
GGAGAGGAGGGGGAACTACTGAAGACTGTGCCGCTTTGGAGAAAGGCATCCAGTGGGGGTCACCACAACATGAGGAATTGTATGAAAGGATCGTGGCATTAGGAAGGTTGAGAACCACTGTCCTAGATTGATGCTTGCTGTAATAAAAGGTCCATAAAGAAAATGCAATTCATGCTTTAGAAATAGCATTTGAAATAGTTCATACCTTTAGTCTTAAATTTATTTTTGACAAGTTAAAACCAAGTAAAATATTAAAAAGTCCTAAGTTGTACTGCAACAAAGCATCCAACATTATAGTTTCTCTTACTGTATTTGTATGTTTATAAGGATATGCGCATTGTAAGGATTTTTGTAGAGAACTAGACAATCTGTGACCAATTGGGCCTTCATTTCAGAGATATTTCCTTACCAAATTCCTCAATGTCTTCAACAATAGCAGGGCTTCTAATGTATTGCCTTCACTGGAAAAGTTCTTAAAAATTCAGGAAGATATTCAGAGATCTATCTGCCCTGAAAACAGCCCATGTTGAGCTGCATATGTAGGACAGTCAAGCATCAGGAGTTGACCACAGGAAACATTTTATGGCATTTTATCAGATGTCATAAAATATCAGAGAAGCAGTGGGAGACTATTTAGCAACACAGAGCATTCCCAGAGAGAACCCCAGACGAAAAGACTGTAGTCCCAAGGTGGATGGGAGAGCGAGAGAGAGATTCAGTGTAGCCATAGCCTAGAATCTCTCAGGATACATTTAGTAGGTTATAGCTTTAGTTTGGCAAGATTCTGTCCAATAGATGTAAGCAAATAAAGGATTGGATTTTGCTGTGTCGTCTCTGGGCTTGAGCCTCACATAATTTTTTTTTCTAAAATTTGCCAAATTTCATTTCACAGGAGTCATGATTCCAGATTTTGGATACATTCTGTAAGTTTACCCATTTGAGTATCTTGGTTAGAAATTGTTACCCTGCGATGGACTGTTTAGCTCAGTTAAAGGATACACACAAACAAGATTTTTTTAGTAGTATATAGATGTGCAATAAACCTCCACAGAATGTATCACACAGTTGGAAAATACACTTGTTTGATCCAGTCAGAAGCTCTGCCTTAAATGTTGGGTGATTTACAGGTTTTGCCAATATATTATCTTCCAAACTGTGTTCTATTTCTCCTGTAATATTAATGCAGGTAGTCCTTGACTTACAAGTTTGTTTAGTGACTGTTCAAAGTTACAATGGCACTGAAAAAGTGACTTATGGCCATTTTTCACATTTACAACCATTGCAACATCCCCACAATTTATTTATTTTTATTTTTTATTTTAATTTAATTTCTATGCTGCCCTTCTCCCTAAGGACTTGGGGCAGATCACAATAAAAACATAGATCATATAAAACAAGTAAGAAACATATGCAAAAATACACAAGACATAAACAATATGCATAAAAACATAAGACGTTAAAATATAAAAACACAGACATTAATGCATTAAAAATTAAAAGGGGCAATCATAAAAATTAAAATTCTACAATATTAAGCATAGTTATTAAAAGAAACTCTAAATATGGTCAACTATAGCCTGCTTGGTAAAAAAGCCACGTCTTCAGGTCACGGAAGAAGGAGTGAAGGTCTGGGGCGGTCCGAAGTTCTATGGGTAGATCATTCCACAGGGTCGGCGCTCCCACAGAGAAAGCTCTTCCCCTGGGCGCCGCCAGCTGACATTGTCTGACTGAGGGCACCCTGAGAAGGCCAACCCTGTGAGAGCGGACTGGGCGCTGGAAGGATCATGTGATCAAAAGTCAGACGCCTGTCAACTGACTCATATTTATGACCCTTGCAGTGTCCCCAGGTCCTGCGTTCAGTTGTTGCGACCTTCTGACGAGTAAAGTCAATGGGGAAGCCAGATTCACTTAACAACCGTGCTACTAACTTAACTGCAGTGACTCACATAACAACTGTGGCAGGAAAGATTGTAAAATGGGTCAAAACTCATGTAACAAATGTCTCACTTAACAACAGAAATTTTGGGCTCAGTTGTTGTTAAGTTGAGGCCTACCTGTACTTAATTTTTCACTTAACTGGAAGAAAGGAGAAAATAAATGGATTCAAATTTCCCCTGATTCCTCTAAATTCATATTGTCTCAATGGATTGATAACCATCTCAAGCTTCCAGCTGAAATTTGAAAATGCTTGCTAGCATTTAGACACTCAAACAAGGTAGTCTGCCACTGAGCTACAGCCTTGGCTTAGAGAAAGCTTGCAATCTTCATGCCAATGGTGATTTTAGCTAGAGAATCCAGTCTGCATATTTTAGACACTGTGTGAAGGATTTTTAAAAATATGTACATCTCCTATTTCTTCCCACCCCCTGGACCAAGACTCAGCAGCCTTGGTTGGGGAGGAGGGGGAATGTTTATAGCCGTATTGTTTTTGAAATATTGTCTTTTTTTCCCTTATGTATCATTTAAAACACTTTGGAATGAAAGGACGGAGAAATAAACAGACAGACAGACAGACAGACAGACAGACAAACAAACAAACAGTAAACACAATATTGTTACTGCTATTTTCCAGTTTCTACTATGGGAATCTTCCAATGTGTTATTTTCAGAACAAGCTAAGTCAGTGTTGATGCTGAAGATGGCATAAGTGCAGCCATATTTTATTGTAGCCGTATGTTTTTTTTAGAATTAGCTTTTAGGTTTGTAAGTAAATGAATGTAATGATACTTCAGGCTCGTCACTTTCTAACTGTCGAGAGGGGGATTGTAAAGATAAAGGGGGATTTATTTACTTTATTTTATTAACTTTATGTACTTTATTTTTTGGGACATGTTATTTGGAGGCTTGACATTTGGCCCTTTTCTTTTTCCTCTATGAGATTTCAGCTGTGGATCTATTTATATAAGGGTGGCAGGCTTCCAAGCCAAACATAAAGGAATATGTGGCTCTCTCACTTTTGGGAATCAACATCTTGCTCTTTTGATGTTTGATTTCTAAATTGATTTTTCCTTCCCTGGAATAATCTCAGTTAAGCTGCCCATCAAATTTACCACTCCAGAAATACATTTGCCTCCCTCCTAAGCCCATGCTTTCTCTTATCAATAGAGAGGTTCTTTGTTTTAGACTGGGCTAATACCAAATAGTTTCCTAGATTATAATATCAGTGGTGCAATTACTTTTCTTTTCCCTACAGGCACACTTTATGCAAATAGATAATCAGGTCATGGTTGCTGTGTTTCTTCTAGACTAGTGGGGATGAAATTATTCTTCAAAGTACCAAAGGGCAGGACAAGAAACAATGGATGGAAACTAACCAAGGAGAGAAGCAACCTGGAATTAAAGACAAGCTTCCTATCAGTGAGAACAATTAACCAATGGAACAGCTTGCCTTCAAAAATCACGGATGCTTCATCACTGGAGGTTTTTAAGAAGAGACAGGACAGACACTTGTCTGAAATAGGTTTCCCTGCTTGAGCAGGAGGCTGGACTAGAAGACCTCCAGCTCTATTCTATTCTAATTTTATTCTAGTGCAGGTTAAACCCAGGCTCAAATCTTCATTCAACCATTAAGCTTACTAAGTTGATTGGGCTGGTCCTCCTCAGTCAGATTTATTGATTTATGTTTTAAATACCTCTTGGGATTTTCTATTAATACATGGTGACAATGGGAAGGAAACAATAACAGCGAATGATATCAGGAAGTATTTGTACAACTGATGCAATTTGTATTGTTCGCACAATGATACATGATGTTCAGTACTGTTTTGAATCAAATATATATATAGTGCTTATTCTCTTTTTCTTAATATGAAATCAGCACTCATCAATTGGGTAAAGGAAGACATCTGTCTTAGGGAGACAGAGAAAGCAAGATGGAGTGGCTTTGGGGTTTTGGTCTTCAACATCTGGTGGTTTATCATCTTTGGCTCTGGATATGTTTGGAGGCTCTCCTGAACTCATGGCTCTTGTTTGATGAGCAGGTGGCCAAGGCTCCTTTGCACATATTTGTCTTGTGCACCAATTACATGTTTTTCTGGGCTGGGAGGCTTCACAGTCACTCATGCCTTAGTCACCTCTTAGTTGTGTTATTACAAAGTGATTTACATGGAGCTGCCCTTGAGAACCACTCAGAAGTTGCAACTGGTCCAGAACATAGTGGTTCACATAATATTGGTTCTGCATAGGTTCGTCCATATTATAATTTTGTTGCATGAGCTGCATTGATTTTTCTTTAATTTACAGGTTTCATGCTTGTTTAATCTGCCCAGAGTTGCTTAAAATGAATGGCCATATAAATTGGTTAAATAAATAAATATACAATACCTTAATTTTTATAAGGCATGTTCCAGATATTATCTGAAACTACTACTGTTAGTAGTCCTATTATGAGTTTCTGTGTGGTTATCTGAAATGGTAGAGTTCAGAATAGAGGGAGGGGAGTTAGGCTTTATCATGTTATTTTGTTTTAGTCTCCATTAAACTCCAACGTACAACTATCAGAATCACATGGTGCTGTTTCCCCTGAACTCTACTAATATGTAGCTAATATGCAATGAGGGGTTTAAAAACTTTAAATGTATTTTCATTAAAACAACTCTTGCATGTAGACAATTATGTTAAGAAGCACAGTTTTATAATAATCTCTTTCATATGTGAGTGGTTCCGATTCAGACATTCAGTCCTCCCTTCTCCATAACGATGTGGTACAGTTCAGAAAAAATCTGCTGCTCCTGCATGCAGAGCTCAGTTTTAGGACTGATAATGGAATTTTATGCAGGAATTTTATGTTCCTGATTCCTCCAGTATGTTAAAAAAAAGAAATCAAAGTTTCTCTTCTGTACTTAAAAAGGAAACTGAAAGCTAGTTACACAAAGCCTGTACTAATCTTATATATTCCCCAAGGGTCTCTCATCAGACCCGTGTTATAAATTAACAGTGTATTGCTGGAAGTATTCATTTGCTTATAGAGCAAGCTTGGCCATATAAGGGAATAAAGTGATTCAGAATTCTTGGCAAGCTCATAAATAAATACTCTCTGGAGAATCAGATGGAACAGGCCTAACTGTGTGACCATTACTGTGTTTCAATAACATTAAAACAAACATAAGGTAAAACAATGTAATGTAGAGGGTGGAGATCTGGCCTCCTGTTGAATCCAATCCAATTTAATCCAGCCCAACTAACAAACTTCCATGTCTGCTTCTTCAAGGAGCACAATCCCAGGTTATCTTGTTGCAAGTTGTTTCCTTACGGAGACTTTCCATTCTATCACAAAGAAATAATTATGAACATTTTTTTTCACCAGATTTATCAGTTCCCCCCCAATGTTTAGTTTTAGAACAAAGTATAGACTAGATTTAGGTTAAATTTGCACATTGTATTAAGTTTAGTTTTTTTCATAGCACAAAAATAAGCCATAATTGACTGGCTTTGCATAACACTTTAAGCCATAAACCAAACAAACCCCATTCTGGTTTACTGTTATGAGTGAACTGAATCCCAGAGACTTCACTTCTGTTGCACCAAATTACTGCTGACAGATCTCCCTTCCATGTATTCATCTTGCCTTTCTGTTTTTCCATTAGATCATGAAGTAAGGATTCCATCAGTTAAATGTTGATTGTCTGTGTTAGAGAGATTTGTTTTTAAAGTTTTAAACAAATAGAAGTGAAGAGGTGTTTTTCTCAGGACTGAGGAATTTTATTTTTTTTAAAATCCCATTTATATCCCGCCCTTCTCCGGAGACTCAGGGCGGCTTACAATTAAGCACAAGCCAATCTGCTTAGCAAATCTGGATTTAGCAAATCTTGGATTTGCCATTGCATCCTCACTTAGAATATGAAATGTATAGTAATCATCTACCTCCAGCATCTTCCTATATTATTGCTTATTTTAGCTACCTATGCATCTTGGATGATTCTGATGGGATTGTATATTCTTGGACATGTGATTTCAGTTTTCTTTGCTTAGAAACACCCCCCTATCGCTTCTGCTACAATAAGGCAGTATAGCAGGAGTTGGGGGGGAGGGGGGCAGAAGACATTGTCTATATGTACTCCTAATTAATTTAAAATATTTTCAAATATTTCTCAACAATATAAAACAATCTTTATAACTTTAAACACTTAACTTTCCTTTTAAATACAGGTAGTCCTTGACTTACAATAGTGTATTTAGTGACCATTCAGAGCTACAGCAACACTGAAAAAAGTGACTTATCACCGTTTTTCACACTCATGACTATTGTAGCATCCCCATAGTCACGTGATCAAAATTCAAGCACTTGGCAACGGGATCATGTCTATGTTCATTGCAGTGTTCCGGGGTCATGTGATCACCTTTTGCAACCTTCTGACCAACAAAGTCAATGTGGAAGCCAGATTCACTTAGCATTTAACAATTGCAATGATTCACTTAACTTTGGCAAGAAAGGTCAAAACTCAACAAATATATCACTTAGCAAAATCAATGTTGGGCTCAATTGTGGTTGCAAGTCGAGGACTACCTGCATTTGAAATAATAATGCAGGTGACTATTTTTTTTTTCAGTTCACTTCCAAACCTTTCAGTCTACTTTCATGCCTTGCCATTGGTCTGTGTAATTAATGTTAGAGCAGATTTGTCAAAGGAAATAACATAGAGAGCTCTTCGGAAAAGGTACCATTGTACATGGGTGAATTCCCAAGAACAATAATCTGCTGCAACAAATTAATTGAAGTAAAAGCTCATAACTGAGCCTTTGTGCTGTAGGGGGCAGATCTTTTCAGAGTTCTATATTATTTGTAGTTATAGACAATGCTGATGTAGCATAATATTGTGATTATCATATAATATATGTGCATATATTGATGCTAACATATCCAAGAACATGATCATTGCTGGACAAATTAATGTTAAGCTGGTTTCACAATTCTGAAAGCTGGAAAATAATTATTCTCCGTGATTAAAAATTGTGCTATAAAAAACTAATAATTAACAGACTGATTGGATAATGTAAGACTATTTGTAGAAAGAATGTGGAACGCTTCACTAGTGAGGTTTTCTTTATTTCAATTATATTATTTGAAACCAACATTAAAGTAATTTTTAAAAATCTCTGTGGTTCTTGAATAACATCAGTTGTTCAGATGTACATTTCTTCTTCTACCCTGCTTCTCACAAACAAATACATCACAGTGATTTTACTTTAAATTTATAAACTATATGTAATCCATTCAAAATGTAATTATATCTTAACTTACCTTTTTCAAAAGGTATAATATTCATTATGGAGTTTTTCCATTTACATCTGCAAACTTGAATTCTTTACCTCTACCATACATACCCCACCATTGAAATCTCTTTGAAACCATGTAAATTTGGTATAGCAAAATGTATATAGAATAGAAAATTGATAGAAATTATTCCCTCTGGATAAAGGAATGGAACATCTGAACCAATATTCTAAACTTCATTTGAAAACAAAACATGATGCAGAGCTATGCTTCAATAGTGAATCCTTCTTAAGTAGTGCTTCCTAGATTTTTAATTTTCCTTCAACGCTGCATATTTCCCCCAGAATGAGGTACATCTTCAAATCTTTGGCATCCAAGGATAATGGTCTTCTGGCTTTCCAATTATTGAATCATACTCCAAAAGCTGGCTTTGCCAGTCATACTGGATATTGGGAGGTGTAGTTTTACAATACCAGGAAGGTCAACGTTTGTTTGGCCCTGATTAAATAAAAAGTAACTCAAACAGCCCAGTGGTTTAGAGGTGGAGCTCTCACCTCATAATCAGGAGATTGTGAATTCAACACTAGATAGCATCAGATATTTCTCTGGGCACAATGAGTAACTGTCTGCTGCAAATTCCACATAAACATCAGGAAGGGCATCAAGCTCCATTCAGTCATCCCAACACTACCCAGATTCTAGGGATTACAGGGTCATTAAAAGAAAAAGGGAAAAAAAACCTAAAATAAACAGTAGCTCACTTTGATTAATTTAATTTTTTCCAGGTTTATAGAAAGCTGTGATATGACCAGTCAGCTTTCTTTTTACATTTCTTCATAGGAGGTTGAACAGTTTTAGTAGTGTTTTCTTTCTTTTTTTTCCTTTTCTTTTTTTGAAGAATAATGATACAAGTGAAAGTGAATCTCTTATTAAATTGTGAAGGGGTTTCTATACCATTCTCGCTTTTGAATTCCATTCCCTAAAAGCCTCCGGTTTTTTTGGTTCTATCCAATATCGAACTTCACATGTGTAAAACAGCAATCATGTTTTTTGTTAGGTTTCTCATGGTATTTGTGTAACAAATATACAATACCTGTAGGATAATATCAAGAGATTTCTGGTAATAAAGAGAAGGGATCTTTAGCTAAAAGCTTGGGATTTTAAAGCTTTTCTTTAAAAGCATGGGCTTTACTTTTTCTAAAAAAATATAACTGACAATTGTATGCACATCTATATTTATATAGAAAATTGTACCACAACATTGTTAAAAACTCTTTATGAAGCCATCTGGCACTAACTAGTTATAAAATATAATTGTTTGCACTATTGACTTCTTAGCTGAGAGAGAGAAAATTCTGGTAGTAGTATTGTCTTAAAACTTTTTGAATAACAGGTGTTACAAAACTCTGAATTTTACAGTATTCTCTCCCTCCTCTTCACAGTGTGTGATTCTATACTCTTATTTCATAAGTTAGCACTTTACTGCAAGCTGTCACTCTTACAAACAGGATCATGCTTTTTATGCTATTCAAAGGAGACCAAAACACTGTACCCTCATTGTGCATTTAATAGGCTGGTAGCACATAGGACCCCCTGGGTTTTAAACACAGGGAAAAACAAAATTACCATTGGGTGAAACGTATCTCCAGTTGGATGACCACGCAACATGACATCCTCATGGTTCATTAATGATGCTTTGTGAAGCAGCTGGCCCACAGACCATGGAAATAGATCTGAAGTACAGCAGGCCTCATTTAATCTCATGCAGCATTAATAAACAGGTATGATTTCCTCGGTTCTATTTCTTAAAAAAAAAAAAAGAACAATTCAAAAGAAAATAATGATTTCCATTCTTGATTATTGAACAGGGTGGCTCATGACCCTAATAATAAGGAACAATACTAGAAAAGGATCGTTTTGTCCTAAGGTAAAGCTGGAAAATGTTCATGCTATTCGGTTTGCTGCAAACCTTCTCACACTTCATTAAATAATTAAGTTGTTTATGTTGTGGGACCAAATAAAGCAACATTAAGAATCCTGTGGGTTGTATCCAATTGTGTTCCTCTGCTGAAGGAATAACATCTGCCACCACTTTTCTGTTCATCCTCCACAGATTGCTCAAATTATCCCTGAAATGTCAGGGTCTCCGTGGATTAGATTTGTGGAAAAAATCTATGCATAAAAATCTTGCATAAAACAATGCAAGTAGATATTTCTTCTAATATAATTAGATGCACCCCTATGGGTTTTGTCTTGCTTTTTCAGGAAACATTTATCTTCCATTCCTAGGACTTGGTGAAGAATTCTATTTTATCATCCTACCATAGGTACCATGACATATAAACACAAAAACTACAGTAAAAATAAGTACACATTTTTTCAACTTTCTAAAGTCCAGAACATCCAACATATAGCCAAGATCCTGTACTAGTGATGAAATAATTCTTCATTATCCGTACATAGTCCTTCTGACCAAATTTTTTACCTTGTTGAAGGGAAATATCTACAGACCAGTTATAATCATTTTGAACATAAATTCAGGTTGCCTCAAAAATCATCATTTGCAAAACAGTTTCAAGTTTTGGTTTCAAAAACTAGATACAACCCAGTATATTGTATATTGTATATTATAATCAGATTAAATTCAATGCATGCATAATCATAGTGAAAATAGTTGAGAGTAGGGCTTTCAGAAAAAAATAACAGCATTCTTACCTCTTCACCATGGATAAAATTCAAAGTATTGCATTTTTATGTAGCAATCTGCCTGAACATGGGCTGCTCATTCATTTCAACACCTGTAGGAAGTACACATTCCATGTATGTCTAAAATCTGTATTATGTGGCTTAATGGGAAGTACCGGTAGTTTATATAAATGTTGTTGGATGTTCGTGTTTATGATTTGTTCTGAGTGTGATAAGATGGCAGATTTATTTTTGCATGAAGATCTAGTAGAAAAAGGACATCTAAGGAAACCTCTATAAGGTAATATGTACATTCAGGTGGACGGGCCACAACATCAGGGTACAAATGGCCCATATCAGAAATGATGCAAATTCTGCAGGGCACAGACTGCCTCTCTTCTGAAAAACAGATAATTCAACTAGGTCTGGAAGAGTATTTCTGGAAATACATAGTAGTAGATTTGAATGATTTCAACTTTGGGAAATTATGTTCTCCCTAAATTTGATTAGGTATGTCATTAAAATTAGTCAGGCATGTTCCTTTTACAAAAGTCACATTGGCTTGCAAATTTCATTAAAAAGCAAAGAGACCCTCAGGTCCTGATAATGTCAGAAGTGTGTCTATGCATGTTTTCTGAACAACAGTACAAAAGT
>JANHFM010002870.1:118986-135039 GCA_032468115.1 Grayia smithii
GTATCGAAAGCCGCTGAGAGGTCAAGTAGCACCAGGATGGAGGACAAGCCCCCATCCCGGGCCCGCCAGAGATCATTCACCAGGGCGACCAATGTCGTTTCCGTGCTGTGTCCGCGCCTGAAACCCGATTGGTACGGGTCTAGATAGTCCGTTTCCTCCAGGAACCGTGGGAGCTGTTGGGCCACCACGGACTCTACAACCTTCGCAATAAAGCGAAGGTTGGAGACTGGCCGGAAGTTGTTAAGTGAGTCTGGATCCAGGGCTGGCTTCTTGATATATAATAAAGTATAAATGCATATAATATGAATGTGAATATGGAGATAACATATAATAATTCTCCAACTTCTGCAATCTTCACTTGACTTAATTATTTTATTTTAATGTCTTTTGAAGGAGAATTCCATCAGAGTGAAAAATCAACTGGACAGAGAAGCTCCAGAATTGTTTCCAGAATGGTTGACACGTAAAGTACAATTACCAAGCTGCTTAGCACTTGTATCTGAGGAGAGAGCAGCTGCAGCTACTGGGGTAATCTTTTACTCTCCCTGACAATCTTAATTTCAAACATTTGATAGAGTGGCTTTGATATGATTTTTTGTGTGTGCCGTTTCCATAAAATAGTGGTTATGAGATGGAATGATGAGGCCTGAATTAGTAAGGGATATACCTTTACAGTCACCTGTATATTCCTGTTTTTTTCCTTTAAGTTTGCTGTTTCTCTGTTTTGAAATATCTAGTTTATTTATTCCCAGAATATCGCTGATAGGTAATCAGAGAGCAAGCAGCATTGCAGAAAATGTGCAGCACTCGGACCCAATTTAACTGTCCTGAATAACTCCTCTGAAAGTAATAAGTAGGATTTTCTAATTCAATGTTCTCCAGCTGCTTGGAAAAGTCTGTGGATGATCTTTCCTGATACCAAATCCATAATGCACTCGTCCATAAAGTTCTGTAGGATATGGACCAGTTTGTTTATTCTCTAGCATCTTCATATATTTAAGGACATCTATAAAAGGATGAGCACTGAGTGAATGTGCTTCAAGTCCTTTCTGAAAACATTACCACATCTCTTCCATAGCAACAAATTTACCATTGCTGTGCTTTAGGAATTAACCTGCTGCTATCACCTTCTCCTCCCACTCTTCCAGCGGGAAGAAAAATGTCCCACAGCTCTTTAGATGAAAGAAGATTATAACCCTCCGCTGCATTTTCTTTCCCAGCAGCAGGAGGGAGAGCAGGTAAAGAAGTGACATATGGATTGAGACACAAACTCATATTCTGGGTTGGTGCCTCCAATGCTGTGATTATTGCCTCTTGCTGTTGCTGAGAAAGGAAGCATCTCATAGCCATGATTGGTATTATAAGTTTATTATGCCAGCATTTTGTCATCTCCATTGGCTCGTGGCCCTTTTCTGGACCTAATTCAAAATGTTGGCTTGATTTTCATAGTTTTTCATAGTTTTAGACCATAGAAGTTGACGGATTCCTTGTCTCAATGTGTGCCTGCCTGTACTTTTCAGATCATAATGAAAATCATTCATGTCGGCTTTCCTAGGACTACTATACCGCCAGTGCCTTTGGGCAGAGTATGTATGTTCCAGGTGTCTTCTATGAAATGTTGCCATCTTATGGTATCTGGAAAGTGTGTCACCTCTGTGGCTGTCCCTGGAACAAGCATCCTCTCAGATGCAGGTGGCACCCACTTTCCTGGGTTCTGAAAAGCTGTTGAAGCTGGCTTTGGTCCTAGGCCTGGGGTTAATATGCTGTTGGGGCTGTCATGCTGAGGGGTTATTTTTGTCTATGTTTTTAACTGTTTTAGTTAGTGTTAGATTTTCTAAGCTACACAGTCTGCTGGAGTGATAAATTTAAAAACAAACAAGCAAACAAGCAAACAAACAAAGAAACAAGGGCTACAAAAACTGGGTAACTCAACAGAAGGCAACAAAGAGATGCAGGCAACTCTTAACACCACTTTTTTGCAGTCTAGATGCAGCTTGTATTCCCCACCAAATACTGTACTATGCCTCTCCTATTTTGTTATGCTTTCAACAGCAAGTTAATGTCTTATCTAAGGGAGTTACAAATTTTTGTTGGCAGCAAGCCCATAGTCTTTCGATAAGCAGGAACATGCAATTATAATCAGGGAAACTAAAGCAGAGTGAGAGTTTACAAATGCAAAGCTGTCCATAACTGAGGTCTTTGTGATTCTTCTGGCAGTGGTCAATCTATATAATCCATAATACTATCCATATAAATTGATGAAATAAATTCAAGAGGTAGACAAGCAAGGTAGTTATAGGATGGTTGCAGCTGATGAGACACAGTAGAAAAATACTCAGAACTAAGATAAGCAGATACAAGAACCATCAGCATTGGACAGTGATTCGGCTTATATCTGCTGTACTGGATATTCTTCCTTAGGTTCAACCTGTGAAAAGTTGAACTGTCCTGCTCCTTCTCTGGGAACTCTATCAAATCCATCGGGATAGTGTGTTAAAGATGCTTCATACCATAGGGCCAGTGTCACTTGTACATGTTGCAGACATCAGTTGTGTTATACTCTCTACTGCATTCTCTTTCTCTGCTCCTGAGAAACCCAATAGGGTGCTTTGGAGCTGCCACAAGTCCTCTTCCTTCAACGATTGCTGCTTACTCCAATGGAAGTGGATACAGCTAGGACCAAAGGAACCTCATGGACCAATGGAACAAATGAAGCTATATTTTACAGAGTCAGAGCATAGGAATTTAGACAGCTCCCTGGCACAATGCCAGAGCACTAACAAAAACTAATTTACACTGTCTACACAAATATCTATGGTGATTCTCAGTCATCCAGGTCATGGTTGTCTCAAAGGTGCTTTTTCAAGAGGCAACTGGACTTTCTGGTTTTTCTTTGAAGATGCTTCACTTGTCATCCAAGAAGCTTCTTAAGCTCTGACTGGATGGTGGGGAATGGAAGGATTTATACTCCTTGCAGACAGCTGGTCATTTGCATTCTTTTCATAAGTCGTTGAGGTCACCTGGAGGTTTATCTGTGTCCTCAGGGCCACTTGAGTGGTGCAAATGGTTATGGAGCTTTCTTGGAACTGTTGAAAGGACTTGTGTTGTAGACTGGAGATAGATGATGTCATATCCCTCCCCCTCTGTAGAGAGAGGGCTGTTCAATTTTGACATAATGGCCACTTCAACCCCTCTTTCAAACCAACGGTCCTCTCTGTCCAAAATGTGGACTTTACTGTCTTCAAAAGAGTGACCTTTGTCTTTTAAATGCAGATGGACTGCTGAGTGTTGTCCTGATACAAACTGTCAGGGAGTGCCTGTGATTTCAAGCATAGGTCTTTCCCAGTCCAATTAGAAGATGCCGGGGATTCAACCTGTTCATTCTGTATGTGCCATATTCTACATTTTATTACAAAACTAGCCCAGTGTTGCCGTTTCTGATAGAAAACAGCTTTCCAGACAAAGGTATTTTCTACGCGATTGTGTTGACCAGTGTTGCCTTACGTGACCTGAGCTTTCCTCATGGATACTTTCTCCAACTGTAGCAAAAATACTTAAAGGCAGAGGAAGACAAGCCCATAGCCCCTTTGTATGTCAAGCTGCTTCATTGTATAGAGAGTAAACAGACTGAATTTCCTCTGAATTATAAGATTACAGCCATAGGAGAAGAAAACTTTTAGGCCAATTAACTTTGTCAGAGCTTTGAGCAACCTTCTCCATCCTCATAATATTGTTCCTTGGAGAGGCGTCTGTGCAGATGTGCTTTTCTCTGACCTTTACTACCCCTTTATTCTGTTATTCTTTCACTATCTTTCCATTAAGAAAGCAATTGACATTTCAGTACCTGCTGTCCCGAGAAGGTTATGATTTTTCTCTCTTTTCCCCTCCTTTCTCCTCCATTCTGCTTCTACTTAGCAGGAATTGAAAGGCAATTTGATGGAAGCCCACAATTTCCAAAGTTCAGCAAGCCAGTGTGCAAAGCAGCGGCAGAAATCAGAGCAAATACTGGCAGATGATTATCCCAATGAATCTCCACAACAGCAGCATGGCTATCAAAAGAAATTGCAAGCAACATGTGCCTGGTCAGAAATGCCTCAAACCATTTTGCTATTAATGAATGGAAAGGTAATGGAGGCTGACCCTACTCCTTTGTCCATTATACACCCATCTCCGGAAAGCAAGGTAATAATCTCTGTTGTTGCACAACTTCATTGAAGGACTTGATTAAGTGCTATTCTTGTGCACTGCTAGCTCTTCAGCCAGGATAGCCATTAATCCATAATTAAATCAATTTCACTCTTTGCAGTTTCCAATAGTGGAGAGGGTGGACCATTAGTCCAGGAATAACTGATTGATGTGTTGCTGAGTAGAATAAACTTCTCTTTATTGTTAATTCCCTCTAAAATAAGGTTTGGCTTTTGGAAGAACACTTGTTTTTCTCAGTTTCACATGTGCATTTTCAGATCTTTATTTTTGAGGGAGAGAGAGAGAGAGAAACAGAGATAGAGATAGAGAGATTTAAAAGCCACAACTGAGAAAGCAAATCAGAAAAAAGAAAAAAATGTGAAAAAAGAAAAAACCAATAAATGAGCAATAGAGAGATCTACAGCATTATAAAATTGAATTATGGAGTAAAATATCAAAATAATACATTTTTTGTTCCACATATTTATGTATCTTACCACGTTTTAAAGTATTTGTTCTTTATCAAAATCAAATTAATATACAGTTATTAAGGTGATAGTAGATTTAATAATATTTCACAAGAAAATGGTAGGTTGAAAAAAAATTCAACTTTTAGAATTCGATTCATTCTATTTTCCAAACTTTTGAAGTTTAAATGTTGCCACCAAACATGGAAAAATGGTCTGATCTGATCAGTGCATTTTCAACAATTTTTCATTCCTATTTTGACAATTAATACTGGTGTAATATAGCAATAGCACTAGCAACAGCACTTAGACTTATATAGAGTTCTTTTACAGCCCTCTCTAAGCATATTGCCCCCAACAATCTGGGTTCTCATTTTATCGATCTTGGAAGGATGGAAGGCTGAGTCAACCTTGAGTCAGTGGGACTGGAACTGCCAAACTGTTGGCAATCAGCAGTCAACAGACGTAGTCTGCAGTACTGCACTCTGACCATTAAGTACTGCACTCTAATATACCATTGATGACGTATTTATTTATTTATTTACTTATTTAATTGTTTGATGTAGTCATCATCTCAAAATCTCAACCTTAGATAGTAAACACAAGAGTAAAAACAAAAGGAACAGGTCCAAATAGTAACTAACAAGCATATTATATTAATTTGCTTGAAGTGCAATATTCACCATAAATTTAATATTTTTCTTCCCTTGAAATTCCCATTATTGCACTGATGCGTTTGCCGGCAATGGGAATTTCAAGGGAAGAAAAACAGTTGGTCCCTCAACATGGTGCCTTGTTTGCATTTGTTTCTGTCCAGCAAGGTACAGACATTCCAGGTTCCAAAATGAATTTTCTTTCTTTTTTCTTGATTCTTGATCTTGAAGGTGATCTGATAAACACGGTTAACTAGCCAGATGTTGTTGTGGGGCAGGAAATGTTTATGGTGCTTTTTCTAACCCCCTCCCTCATGCAAGGTTGAGCAGTAATCTTAGCTAGAGCAATGAATAAAGTGGAGAGGATGTGACTTAAATCAGGTGAACAAGCTCTCAGCAAAATTTGTACCTGATACCTTTTTCTTCAATAAAAAAAATGATCTGGATTATTGATATAGGAGTAATTAGTTTGTTCCATAGATTGCAAAAAATAAATAAAATAAAATATGCCAAATCAATGAAGTTACCTGTTTGGATTTCCCAGCAGGGTTATCCTGAAGACCAAGCAATTGCTGAGTATGCTGAGCTGGAACAAAAGATCAACAAAGTGAAAATTTGGACTGCAGAGTTAGATATTGTATTAATGAAAGATCAACTGAGAGAGATAGAGGTATGGAAACAATATGTTGATTGGCATGGCTGTAAGCACTCTGGTAGTCCCTAGTATATTTTTATCCTCCCACTTGCCTGCTCAGGCACATAAGTGTCTCATAGCTATTTTTGTGTAGTGCAATCTCATGCCATTGGATATGTGAGCATTTCAACAATATGAAGGGGATAATAACACAGATTGTTCCCACCAATGGGCATCCTACCTAAAATAGCATAGGAGGAGTTTGCATGAGTGACCTCACCTACAATGGTGCTTAAAAGTCTGTGAACCCATTTGAACTTTCCACATTTATGCATATATATGACCCAAAACATGATCTGTTCTTCCACACAAATCCTAAAAGTAGGTAAAGAGAATGCAGTTAAACAAATGAATTGAAAACCTGTACTCGTTCCTTTATTTTTGAGAAAAATGGTCCATGCTACATATTTATCTGTCGCAGGAGAAATGGGGTATATGGGGACATATCATTTTCCCTTACTTTTAAGAAGAGATAGAAAATGTCATGGACAATGTGGAGGAAATGGTCATAATGAGCTTCACATACAGCTCATTATAACAATTTCTTCCCTATTATCCATGACATTTTGCACTTTGCCCAGGTCCCTCTTCACTTTAGCAGCTTCACTGGCCTTGGTGCCCTAAATGTGGACTTTTGGGAAGTATCTTGACCATTTGTAGTTAGAAATACAATGCATGGTAAATAGATATTTAATTTGATTCAGAAGGACATAAAAATGAAAACAATCCCTTTAAAAAGACAAGACCCACCCACCCGCTTGATTTTCTGTCATAGGATTTGTGTCTGCAGCTGAAAAAGAAGAAAGCTCAAGCTTTGTCAGTGTGGCCAGAACACTCAACAGTGGCAGAAGGAAGTCAGCCAAGCCACCAGGGCACCCACAGTGTGACTTCTTCCAGTTGGGACAGACTCCTGCAAGAATTAATGGCTGTTAAAGAGGCCAAGCAGAATCAGTTTAATTTAGTCAATCACTACCATCAGTGTCTTACTACTGTTCAGTCTTCAATGAAACATTTATTAGCAGAAAAAGAAAACATATATACGTAAGTTCCTGGACCAAGTTTCTACATCCGTTGGATCTGATATAATTCACTTAAGTTATTGTTAATGTGTATACCATAGAGTTGAACCTTTTATTTCATTTATTTTGTAATTTGTTACATTCCCAAACAGTTGGGATAGACGTAGAATAATATGATTTATATACAATGCTAAGCCATAAATATTTGAACTTTCCTATTGTGGCTTAGTAAATCAACATAGCATAGGAGTGTATATGCATTGTAGCTGCAACAATTATTGCTATGGCATTATTTATATAAAATATCCCTTCTTTGAATGGTTCCAATTATATTTAAATGTTAAAAACATACATATTCATTCTTAGTCATTACATCCAATGTATGGCAGAGCTTCAATGTAATTTAATATATATGAAATATGGTTCTATATACCTGATTAGTGAATGCATGTTGAGTAAATTGACTTTATAAAAAAAGAATAATATATATCTGTTTTTCTATTGCAGAAGGGGACCTGTGGAAGACACAGTTCTTCTAGAGAATTTGAACAAATGGTTGGCTTCTCTGCAAAAAGAAAATAGTCTTTTAGTCAAGCTGAAAACTGAACAAGAAAATCTGTCTAGACATCTATCCACTCTGGACAGAGAATTAGTACAAAGCCAGGTGGATCAAGCAGAGCAGTGGTGGAAACAAATGGGGGACTGTCTTCAAAAGAAACAGTGCTGTGTTGCAGCAGAAGTGCATGAGTTTAAGCTTTTCATGGACAAAGCACAGGAACTCCAAAGATGTTTGCAACAGCAACATGATTTACAAACAGGCCTGAGTGCTCCTGGTACAGAAGAGCATCCATGCCCTATCTTGATTCCTTTAGAACTGCGCATCCTTAAGCGAAACATTTCTTTGTTAAAAAGAAATGCAGAAATACAGATGAAAAGAATGTGGAGCGATCCAGGAAAAACAGCCTTAGAGAATACAATAAATGATCTTCAGATCCAGGTAGAAGAATTGGAGCAAACGACCCCTAAAGAGAATGTCCAGATAACTGACAGTCATCCCCAGATGTATGAAATAAGGAAAGAGATAGAAGATGCCATTTTGGGGAACAAAATTTTAATGCACCATCTTGACGAGAGGGCAGCACTCTTTCCAGATGATCTCCTCTCACAAATTAAATGTTGTAAGGCTGTAATCAGTGATGCTGAAGAAAAAGAGCCAACTTTTATAAGGCTAGCAGATGAAGCCCAGCATGTTGCTTCTCACATGCCATCGAAGGAGGATTCTGCACTTAGCATCCTTTCACATGAGTTGCAAACTAGTTACCAATTCCTTATTTTGAAATCATCTCAGAAGTTACAGCAGCTGGAATCTCAGCTTGGAAAAAGAGAGAAACTTTTTGCAAATATAGAGAAATTTGAAGCACAACTTCAGAAGATCATGGCAACGTCTAGCTTAGATATTGATAAAACAAATATAAAGTCTGAGTTTGACCACATGCAGAATCTTTTACAAAAGACTCCCAAGGAAATCCAGGAAATGGAAGCCCTTGTAGATGCAAACTGCAACGATTCATCTGAAGGATTAAATGCTTTTGAGCAACTGTTTTTAAACGATTGTTTGAGAAGTCTGAGAAGTAGAGCAAAGAGGGTCTATAGGATAATTCAAATTAAGGGTCGTTTAGTACAACACAAAATGGGTGCCTATAAAAAATTCGCAGAAGAGATAAGGGCCTTACAGCAGGATTTTAGCAATCTTCATTTTGATGAGCTGGAACTAAGTCAAGAGGAACTACTGTCTAAGAATCAAGTGATAAAAGATAAACTGAATATGTTTAAAGAGAGAACTTTAGCCATACAGTCACGTTTATCATACCTGGACCAATACCAGGAGATTTGGAAATGGCTGGATCCAAAATGGGATACATCACCACTTGACGAACTGAAAGATCAGTTCTGTAAAGCAAAGAATAACCTTGACAAGACAGGTAAATGTCTGAAGAATTTATTTGCAGAACATGACAGGCATCAAATAGTCCTAAGTGAGATTGAGGCTATAGTATCTAGTATTCAGAAAGAATGTGGTGATTTAAAAGATCTTACCAGTTCTACTCCTGAAGCCAGTCTGATATCAGGAAAAAAATTGATGTGGAGAGTTGAACATGCCAAATATATAACTCAAGAAGCATTCAAGCTATTCAAGAAAAATAAGTCGTTTAGTGCTTCTCTCAAAAAGGCCAACGTGAAGCAAATAAAGTCCTTAGATGCAAAAATAGCTGGGCTGGAGCAAATGACCTGTTCTATGATAGTAGCTAATCAAGAAATATGCAAGTACAAACAAAGTTTCCAGAGTAAGCTGGGCCACAATTTAAGGACTTTAAAGCAAATTCAGTCTGAGCTCCAGCAGCCTGTCCTGCTTGACTTGAAAATTCAAATGATTCCCTATGAAATGATGTATTGCAAAGTGCTTAAAGGTGCTATAGAGACAGAAATTCATGCTGCTGAAGATATAATAACTAAAGAGAAATCATCTACAAAACAAACATGTCTCCATTCTGAGAGTTTAGATAAAGAAATAGAGGAATTCCAAAATCTGAAAATACAACTGAAAGCAGACTTTGCTAAACACACAGTAAGTAGTCCTGGCAATTTTGTTTCTTTGTAAACAACTTTACAAACTTTGGTTGCTTTTACATAAGGATTGATTATGAAATACCATGGTTTCTTCATCTATATTTTACATTATATTCATGTGACAGATTATACTCCTAGACCTTGTAAATTCTCTGTCTGTCTCTGTCTTTCTCTCTCTGTCTCTCTCTGTCTCTCCCCTCCCTCCGTCCCTCGATAGATTAATAATGCCACAATTGCACATCCATCTTAATTTATACTTAGCTTATACTGAAAGAAAGTGAACTTTTGTAAAAGACTGGTGATACTACTAAAATAAGTAGAAGGGGTTTTGTAATTTGATGTAATAAAATGTTCTGGGGAGTCCTCTGAGCTTGGTTGTTTTCTTGCAGATGTTTCATTACCCAACTATGTAACCTCTTCAGTGCTGTGCATTGCAGTATATTGCACAATATATGCAGTGCAATAAAATGTCCATTATTAAAAACTTATATTTTTGACAGTGCTTGCATTTTTGACAATGATTGTAGTGACTATCTTGATACTTCTCAATGCTTTTGCTCTGACATAAGTACAATAACAAAATATTCAGATCTGTGACTGTTAATAGCTTGCCATCCAAAGGACTGGTTTCTTTTCTATGACCCTGTCAGTTTATTGAGATGTTTGATGGATTTATGGAAGTTAAGTTGATAGCTGTTATGAACAAGTTCATTTGCCATTTGACCCTTGACTTTGGAATGGCCTTCTCACTGCTAGTCTCCAAAAATGTTGAGACGCATGAACATTTTTATTTAGAATAATATATGATTGCTTTGAATAAATAAAAGCTTCTGGATGCTTCTTTCATAGTAGATATCTGGTTCAGATTTATATGTATTTTAATAAAAATGTAATTCAACTTAAATTTATATGTATTGTTAAAAACTTGTTTTCTATAGGAACTAAGCCACCTTATAACAAAATTGATATTTTCTGATATTTTTTTCCTGCCCAAATTTGTCAGCCTTCCATCACTCAAATAAGTTCTGCATTTATTAAATGCCAATTTAAAGTGGAAAAAAAATAAAGTGGGTTAAAAACATTTAAAAACAATATAGATATTTAAATATTTACAAACTAAATATAAATTGAATGGTAATCATGCAATTTAAAAACAAACAACAGCTGACCAGTGAAATACACAGAACCTTTTTTTCAAGGTTCTTTTAACTTTGGAAAATTGTTAAAAACAGCAAAAGGTGGGCCTAGGCATCTGTAGGCTCTTTGACCGTTAAAACAGGGGTGTCATACTTGCGGGTCGGATGTGTCATGCGCTGGCCCCCCCACCCTCGTTTTAGCGAAGGGGGAAAAAGTTGTGTTATGTCACATGACAACACCGTGTCATCGCAAGTTTGACACCCCTGAATTAAAATGTCCACCAGCTAACAGACACGGAGTTAGATCAGGGCTGTAATGGAATGCCTTGGAACTGTAATTCAAGAAAACATTGGGAGAAGAGAATCGTTTTTCAGCTTATATAATAACGTTGCTGTTAACTATTTATTTGCACAGGAAGCGTTAGATGAAGCTTTTAAAATGGTGAAGCTTTACAACAAAGCTGTCGAAAAATCTGCAGATCTCCTCAGTCAGCGTGAAGCCTTTCTTTCTACCCCACTGCTTGATTTACCTAAACTAGAAGAATCTTATCTTGACTTTGCCAAGAAACAAGAAGAATCCGAGTCTGCAAAGGCTGAAGTGGAGGCATTAACCTGTACTCTGAAAAAGTCAATTAAACCAAAAGCCAAACTGCAGGTGGAGAAAAGACTTGATGATCTAACTGCTAGGAATTTGACAATAAAAGAGCAGAGCCAAAAGAGAAATTCTTACATACAGAGGTAGGATGAACATTTTCATCGTTTCAGGGATATACGAATCAGAGCACTGATCCCTCTAGCCTAATATTGTTGGTGATTATTAGAGTGAACGATGAGAACAATTAGTCCAGGGTTTACCATCCTTACCTGGACATGCGAGAAATCAAACTTTACCATAATCTGAATGGAAGATGTGTGTTGGTCCTTTGAGCTACAACACTTGCCCAATTTGCCTTATTTATGTTACAGCCTTCTTTTCCACTGAAATCCTGAACATGTCTTACAATGAAAACACAGATATGCAGTATAACAATGTTCTCAATGTACAATTCCTACATAGCAGTATCATCTCCCTGCCATTGCTCCTTTCATTGCATCCTATTTTTAAGCTTTATCTTCCCTTTCACCCAGAAGGTGATTGTCCCTTGGGTAGCTGTTTTTTGGACATCACTTCCCTATAAGCTTCTTGGTTAGGGTGTTTAGGTGAAGCAGGTAGAAAAGTTGGCTCTGAACAGTATCTATGCTACTTTAGTTGGAAATGATACTTTCTAGGCAACATCTTTCATTCATGAATAACATATACTTTTGGTTTTAAAATATAGATTGATTCTTTAATATTATTGAAAACTTTGAGAGCTGCAACAAAGTGCTATAACATATAGTGCTCCTTAGTAAAATTCCTCAGATAGCCAACCAGCCAATGGTTCTTTTGCTAGAGCATTGAAGATATGGTTACTCCCAAAAAAGGGGGAGGGTGTATGTCATTTTTATTACATTATATATTTGTACTGAGCGGTGAGATGAGATAAAATTAAGAAATCATGACTGAGCTATTAGCTTCAGAGCAAAAAGGAACTCACAGCTGGTCACAGTTTTACTATGTTGCTCACCTCTCATGGTTCAGTAAAACCCACCGGCCTAAAATAGTGGGTTTGGAAATTCTTGTGCATTCTTGTGTAAAGTACTGTTTAAAATACTATGTAAAATTATTGACAAGATCTGTCGATTTTTCTCCTTTATACCAGATTTATTTCTACCAGTAGTTGAAAGCTGACAATGCATAATTCTATTATTTGGATCAATTTAAATAGTTTTACTTAAATACTCTTGCATCTATAGGTATATGGAAAAATATCAGAGTTTCAAAAACTCCAAAGAGAGGATATGTGTTGAGCTTAACAATGCAGAAAAAGTGCTTTGGAAGTGTTTATACTACATTCCAGTATCTTACAAAGAATCTTTAGAGCATTCAGAACAAAACAAGGTGAGAATGCAGTCATCATCATCACTATCATCATCATCTCCATAATTTAATATTTTAAGTATTTTTATAGCTTATATGTCTTCAGAACCACGTTTACAATAGAGAATTCAATGCACTTTACACAGACTGTAACAATTACAGTAATTTATATTCCCAATAGTTATTAATGTTAGTCTTCAAAGGTTAGCTGACATTATGGTCAAAATGTGGGTAATGGATGCAAATCTGTATTAAACCTGAAACAGATGATTGCAAAGAAACAGACTTTTTAGTGACTTCTTCCTTGCTGTGAAGTGTGCAATTTTAGATACAGATTTGCTGCTTATGGGTGCTTGAGTTACTTTGGCTTGATTGTTGCAATTTGTTTTTGTACTCTTCCTTTTTCCCAACTGAATGATTGGAACTCACTGTTTATACTTTACTCTTCATACCCTCCTTTATAGATCCTGTTGTCCCAATTACTTTCAACCAAAGAGGAGCTAATGAAGTTGAGGCGAGACTCACAGTCTCTAAGCTTGATGTGCAAAGAAAACGATGGAGTGTTGATTGTACCCATTGTATCAATGTTGTGGCTGAAGTGGCTCTATTTGTTCAATATCGCAAAAGAACGGGAGGGCAAATGTGAAGAACAGAACCAAGAATGGAAATCTGTCAGTGAAGAAGTGAGTAATAGGGAAACACCTGACTGATGTTTTGACACTCAGTTGTATGTGGACTTGTTTGATTGTCTTAAGTACAGTTAGGTTTAAAAAGATAAAACTGCCTGGTTTGTCACATAAAAATGAATAAAGGGCAGAAGGGTAGTAATACAGATAATCTCACTTAACAATGTAATTGGGACTGAAAACTTCATCACTAAGCATTCCAGTTGCTTTCGTTAAATAAATATTGTGCAGTTGTAGCACTCTGCAGTCATGTGATTGCGATTTGCAACTTGCTGCTGGGTTCCCCATTGACTTTGCTTGTTGGACTTGGCAGTGAAAGTCACAGGTGGTGATCACATGACCACAAGTTGCTGCAATTATTGTAATGAGAGTTGGTTGCAATGACTCCAATCACAATTCACATGACAGCAGGGACACTGTGAGGGCCACAACTAGGAGGAATAATTGCAAGTCCCCTTAGACTTAGATTTATATACTGCTCCGTACTGCTTTACAGCACTCTCTGAGCCGTGTACAAATGTCAGCATATTGCCCCCAACAATCTGGCTCCTTATTTTACCAACGATGAAAGCTGAGTCAACCTTGAGCTGGTCGAGACCGAACTCCTGGCTGTGGGCATAATTAGCTTGCAATATTACATTTTAACCATTTTAACCATATGGCTCCCTGTTGAACACTGTTGTTCAAATCATGCAGAATGTGGAAAAAATATAAAGGTTAACTTCTCTTACTGGAATCTGGGGTTACCCAGTGAAGCTGAATAGTTATAGGTTCAGTGGCTATCAGTAGATAGACGTTGTTGTACTTTGTATGGGGGATTAAAGGTGATTTGGAATGAAGTGACTGGAACACACAAGCATTTCATTTTGCAGCTTGTAGTTGCAGCTGCCACTTTTATGCTCTTACAATAAAAGGAATATATTAAAGCCCTTACCATTATATTTCTTATATAAAATGAATACATTGATAAGAGCAATACTGCAAATATTTATAGAAAAATAAGTTCCCCTGTGTTAAGAGGAATTTATTTCCAGATAAGTGTGCACAGAAGTGCAACTTCAATCTACTTCGATGTCTTTTCTATGTATTTCTTCCCCCCCCCATCAAAATTTCTCTTTTTTTGCTTATTTTCTCTAGTTGGAACGAGAAACAATTATTCTAGACAGTCTTCAAGAAGAGCTGCCTGAGAGCTTCCAAGACAAACAGCAAGCAACCAAAGAAGAACTGGAAGAATTTCTGGAATCCACAAGCAATTATATAGAAAATGCAGATACTGGGAAATTGTTGCTACGCTTAATACTTTGCCGATTAAGGAACATTCTGAGCGTCCCTGAGAGTTTGTCTGGAAACGAAAGCCTTCCTATTGTCTGTGAAATTCAAAACATGCAGCAACGAACAGAAGAGTAAGTATAAAACAAACTATTGCTGAGTGAAGTCATATAACATTTTGTACAAAGTTCAATTCTGATTTCAAAATACATTCTGATGGTTTTTCTTTACTAATTTGAAGTTTGAGCTTCAGATTATCTGGCAAATGTGCATAAATTTCAGACGGAGTTTGGTATTTGTAAACAAAACAAAACAAAACAAGGTTTTACTTCCTCACCCAAGTCTTCCCAAGATCAACGCTGGCAGGATCTTTTAGTATCTGTGTACACCCAAGTTTTAAATGCATTTGTTTTATTAACTGTTGTATTGTTATTTCATGTGATGCTAGTACCGATACTTTCTAAACCACGCCATTTTGCTTTGTATTTCACTTGAATTTTGTTTTTGCTTATTCCAATCATGTTAATGAAAAGGAATTGATACAGGTCTTTAGAGTTCCTGTGATTTCTGGTCCCTTATTTGGACATAACAGGTCATTCATTCATCTATTAACTCATTTATTAAATTTGTACATCTCTTGATTCCCAACAACTCTTGGCTGTTCACAAGAAAAGAAGAAAAACTGTAACACAATAAAAATAATAACAAAAAATAAGCAAAAGGAAAAACTAGGAAGCACTAGGAAGCACAAAACACTAAAAACAGGCTACACTGTTCCAAGCTGAAAACCTGGGAAAAGAGCCAGGTCTTCAAGGAACCTCAATCTTCTTCTACTTCTTCTTAATAGTATTTCTAATGGAATTTTTTTAGGCTTTGTCAAAAAGCTCAAACAGAAAAAGAGGCTGTGCAGTCCGAGATGGTATACCAGACCAAATGCAGTGAAGAACTGAAAGCTATGAAGACTTCATTTCAGGGCATCATATCCCAACTCTGTGACATAGATTTGGAAACCCCTAATGAAAAGGCATTGAAACTTGAGGTTGGTAAGAAGCTGCTTCTGTAGAGAGTAGACTAACAGGTTTTAGATAAATAAAATACTTCGTGTCCAATTCTTGAGTTGCAAAGTGGTGTATCATTGATCTCTGGTCCTTCCAATACCAAGTCATAATTGTTAGAATTGTGTTGTCCTTTTTTTCCTTCTACATTTAACTGCTTAACAAACATGGTACCCAGATGCTGTCATCCATACACATCTAACCAGAAAAGGAATGCTGTAGAGCAGTGGTTCTCAACCTTCCTAATGCCGCGACCCTTTAATACAGTTCCTCATGTTGTGGTGACCCCAACCATAAAATT
>JANHFM010002870.1:144298-156129 GCA_032468115.1 Grayia smithii
GGGGTCAACTTATTTTCCAAAGCACCAGAAGGCAAGACAAGAAACAATGGATGGAAACTAATCAAGGAGAGAAGCAATTTGGGATTAAGGAGAAACTTCCTAACAGAGAGGACAAATGGAACAGCTTGCCTTCAGAAATTGTGGGTGCTGGAGGTTTTTAAGAAAACACTGAACAGCTAGCTATCTGAAATGGTATAGGGTCTCCTGCTTGAGCATCAGGTTGGACTAGAAAAGCCCTTCTAGTTCTGTTCTGACTGATTGCCAGTGATACAAGATGCAGTGGAAAGGGCACAAGACTGAAGCTTTCTGCTTCATGTTTGTTTTCTGTTAATAGTGGAAAGACTGAGAGCCATTTCTTTCCTTTTTAGGAAAAAGCTATTGCCATTCTGTAATGCTATGCATGTTGCAAGGCATATCCCTTGATTATGTCCAACACAAGAGACCTGAATTTGTACAGCTAAACTCTGCCTCAGTGACCTAGATCAAATCACTATCCAGGAATACCATTAAGAGGTGATAAGATTTCCATTCCAGATATTGGGGTTACTAGAAACAGAAGTAAGAAAAAAATAACCTCCAATAGTCTCCATAAGCATTTTTTACCAAATAGTCCTACACTTATAATATCACTGCCGATTAACCATGCCAACGGTATACTTCAGTTTCTGCTCTTCAGGGTAGGTCAAAACAGGAAATAGAGTCTATAAAAAATACCAGAACCTTATGGATACAGGCTACAGTAACAGAATCTTGAAACCCTGACATGGTTTTCCCTCCCTTCCTCTTATATCAGAGTTAAAATGGAATCACTTTAGTATACTCTCCTTTCAAGCTTAAATCATGCTTTGCTAATTGTCGCATTCTTTTTCCAAAATTCTCTGTACTCCCCTTGTAGCAACAGTGACCTCAGAAGGAAGAACACACATGCATGTACGTCCCTGCCTCTCACTATTATCAAATATGTTGCACACATTCACAATGCTAAGTCAGGATTTTGAGCCAGGATGTTTGTTAAAGAAACCATGAAGACTTGATTTGTATGCAATGCTAAGGCAGTATAGACAAGGTCATGCACCACAATATGTCCAAAAGAAGCAGTATTTGGCTTAGTTCAATGGATGAACCCAGGCACTGTGTACATGTGAATGTGAAATAAAGAGGAGGTAGGGGGAAGATATGTGGGTCCCTTTTTGCATGTCAGTTTTCACATCAAATCATATCCCTTCTGGGATATGAGCTGGGGCAAAAAGACATGTCTTGGTAGCTGCAGATTCCTGCTTCTGCTTTTGACTGTGTTTAGCACAGTGGTTCTCAACCTGTGGGTCGTGACCTCTTTGGGGGTTGAACGACCCTTTCACAGGGTCGCCTAAGACCATCGGAAAACACATATTTCTGATGGTCTTAGGAACCGAGACCCCGAGACTCCAAGCGAGTCTAATAGGTCCTATTTCCAAGTAGGCGCCGCAGACTCTGATTTCCATTAGATGTGGGCCATTACGCTTGTGAGAAAGGTCAAGGAAACACCTGCCTTTCAGGTGTTTACGATTCATAATAGTAGCAAAATTACAGTTATGAAGCAATGAAAATAATTCTATGGTTGGGGATCACCACAACATGAGGAACTGTATTAAAGGGTCGCGGCATTAGGAATGTTGAGAACCACTGCTTTAGGCAATAAAACCTTCATTTCTTTATCACACCATTTTCACCTTTAATTTTGGCTGTTTTACATACAAGTATAGTAACTTGATTAAAATGTTCCTATGCAGGATCTTTTATATTTGGTGGCCACAGAGATGTTTAGTCAACAAAAAGGACAATACTTTTAATATACTGATAGTGTTTGAGCTGTTATTTGAGGGTTGTGAGTGCCATCTAATCAGTGCTGACTCCAGGTGATTGTCTGGACAAGTCCCTGTAGTTTTTTTAGCAAGATTTCAAAAGTGCCATTGCCTCTTTTCTAGGGCTGAGAGAGAGTGACTGCTCCAAGGTTATTCAGCTGGCTTTGTACTTATGGCAGGACTAGAATTTATAGCCTCCTGATTCCTAACCATAGCACCAAACAGTTGTTCTATCATTGGCTATTATCTTGTAATATTGGTTATATTTTTATTTATTTCTATGGCAAAACTTTATTAAATAACATGATGGAAGAAAAAATACCTATCCTTTGTAAAAAGAACGAACAACTGAGAAAATAATTTTGTGGGTTTTTTATGAAGATATTTTTGCTTCCATCATGTTATTTAAGAAAGTATTCACCATAGAAATAAACAAAAATAAGACAGAAATAGCATAACACATTGTACTGTGAGTCAAATTATACTAATATTTTATTTACTTAGCAGTTTTATGGTTTTTATAATCTGGTGAAATTATGTATTAATTCTGATAATTTCCAACAGTGCTGCTTTAATGCTTTAATCCTATGCATATTAGTGTTCATATATTTTCATCATTAGTATCTGAAAGTGGATAGCTTTTTAAAATATATGTCCCTTTGTTGGATTAGAATTAGATACATTATAACAAATCTCAGGTCAACAGGAGGGCTACCCCAAATTCTTGGCCAATGACAGTTATCTCAGTCAATAAAGAGGAAGAAGAACTTTGCCTTTTTACTTTTGCTTTTCAGTATCCCTTTTTAATTTATCTTACATCTTCCTATCATCTGAGAAAGAAGATATAATTATTAATGCTGCTTCTTAATTAGAAGTATGCATGTTTCAGAAATGCTTAGGAAAATGTGCTTTAGCCCATAGAGAGCCATAGCATATCTGTGCTATTTGATAAAGCAGTCTGTTTTTTCTTAGATTTCTGTGATTGAAAAAAGGATGCAGCTGCTTTAAAAATCACGTTAATGAGTTAAAGTATTAATGCTATCACATCTTTTTATGGAGTCACAGGAGAAAAAAGGTAGGCTGTTGAAGATGTGTAGCAAATTCCAAAGTACTTATTTCAAATTATTTTTGGAGAATGTACAATTACAACATTTTGTTGGAAAAAATAGATGTGATGTTTTTAGAATTAGTTCTGCTTAAATAACTATATTTGAAAATAATTTTACTAAACTCAGAATTGAGATATTTATTTTCAGGAGAGTTTGTTTTCATTGAAGTGTTAACTGCATCAAAGACAACTTTGTCAAAAAAAATTAAGAGCAGAACCTAGTTTTCAATAGAATTAATATTCATTTGCTCAGCTGTGAGTTGGGTAAGTTATGTGCTTGGTCTGTTGCAAGAGTAAGTTAAATCAGAAGAACTGTGTCCTCTTTCCAGCTGGGATCTGTAATTGAAACTTTAAAAGAGGGGGCAGTCCTTATTTATGAACAATACAGATAAAATCCCAAATGAATTGGCAGGAATATTCAATTTTGCTTGCACTTGGCAAGCATGCTTATTCTGGCAGAAGCCTCTGTCTTTCTTTTGAGTCTGAAAAAGACAGGCTATTTCTCTGACCTCACACTTAGCTGTGGTTACAGTTGTTTAAACAATAGGACTTCTTTCAGCTCCCCAAGGGACTCCAAAGTAAGCACAGGATGAGAGAGACACACCCTTCTATGGGTTCCAAAAAAGGCAAACACATTTGTGCTGAATCTGTCTTTTAGTCTGCAATGTCCTAAATTTTAAATGGAAAATATCATTTACAGAACACATATTTAGCAAATTATTTCATGTATAAAAATGGCTCAAAATGCTTATACTTTGGAAGAGGTGCACCTAGTACACTATTTCAAAGCATGAAAAGGGATTTATCTTGGAATACAAAACAATCAGCCTGTTTGCTATCAGAATATATACACACATTATTTTTATTTAAGATGAAGACTTGAGTAGTGGGCTGGTAAATTAGTGGGGGATTTTCTGAAGAGAAAGGTTCCCTCTCTGGGACACACACATACACACATACACACACACACACACAAACAGACACGGCTGCATGACAGATTCTGTTCACATTTACTCCCCTTCAGATTTCCCTTTTCAACACAGGAGGGTTCAAAAGAAGTACATTTGGGAGATAACATGCTTTGTTGTCTATACTTTTTGAACTTTATTCATGTTTTGGAACATTTGAAAAAGCCCTTTCTGGCTTAGCAGGAACAACTTGATAAGATATAGTCAGTAGACAGTTATTTTCTACTGTGAATTCTTCTATAGGTAATCCTTGACTTACAGCAGTTCATTTAGTGTCTGTTCAAAGTTACAACGGCACTGAAAAATGTGACTTATGACTGTTTTTCACACGACTCTTGCAGCATCCCCATGTTCACATGATCAAAATTCAGATGCTTGGCAACTGACTCATATTTATGATGGTTGTGGGGTCCCAGGATCATGTGATCATGTTTTGTGACCTGACAAGCAAAGTCAATGGAGAACCCATATTCATTTAACAGCCGTATTACTAATTTAATACTGCAGTGATTCACTTAACAAACATGGCAAGAAAAGTCGTAAAATGGGGTAAAACTCACTTAACAAATTTTTCACTTAGCAACATAAATTCTGGGCTCAATTGTGATCATAAGTCGAGGACTACCTGTACTGCTAGATATGTTTGTAATCTCTTTGGCGATGGAAATAAATTAAAAATTGGCTGGCATCTGTTTTTGGAGTGGATAGATGAGACCAGTTTCCACTGTGATTGATAGGTTAAAACTGGTCAAGGGTACAGTATGTGTATCTAACTTATGATTGACTCACCACATTTGAATGACACTAAATAAACAAAACATACAACAATTTCTTAACATTTGAATGACATGAACAATTTTTTACTTTGATTCAGTATCTGTGCTGTTATATTTAACATCTTGGAAGGAAGGACTTCCAATATTTAGGGCTTTAGTTGGGTGGCACTGACAGATTATCATACTGATTTCTTTTCTGCAGTTCTTGAAGAACCTTGACTCTAATCAGAGCAAGCCCTGTTAGGGAGGTCTTTCCCAAATTGAAATTGTAAGGAGAAAAAAAAATTAAGGTACAGAGAGATACTATTTTAAAAAGGAAAACTAAACTTAATTTTAGAACAACATACTTAAAAATGTATGCATTTTCCCTGAATTTCTGTAGGGTGTTCTAACTTTTTATAATTTTAGGACCAATCAATTTAAAGAACATAATTCATCTATCTCATCTATCTCTTTGTGAGTTTTCTTTTTAATGCTGATGTTCAGTACATGGGGAGTTGATCTGATCATATCTACATGTGCAGATGGGCTACTTTAAAACCTTTCTCTTCAGATGTTTAATTTTATGACATTTTCCCTCTTTTTTCATGGTGTGAGATGTTCAGAGTAGCAATGCTCCCTCAGAAGTTTGTAAGAAGAGGCTGGATGGCCAATTATCAGGAATGTTATATAGTAGATTTCTTATAACTGCAGGGAATTAAACTAGATGACCTTTAGCACACATTCCTGTTATTTCATTCTTTGATTAATAAGTTTTATTTACTAATTTAGATGACCAATTCTGATTGATTTTGTGGCATCAAATTATTGTTGGCCTTTAACAACCATACAGATAGTGGTAGGGGGCTGTTTCTGAGAGGTGTGCATCAGGGGTGGGTTCTACCCACCTTCACTACTGGTTCTCTTCGTGCACGTGCGTGCACGAAATTTGCGCACGCTCGCTTTGCTCGTGCGCGCACATAAACCGTGCTTCCGTGCATGCGCAGAACCTTTAATTAATGAAAAATTGCCGAAAAAATGCTCTGCACATGCGCAGAGAGCTAATTTCCGCGATTTTTTAAAAAAAAGGTGAGTTGGGGCACGCGGGTGGGCCCGGGTCCGGGATGCTGCAAACCAGTTCGGTGACGTCACAGCGTCACCGCTACCTATTCGCGCGAACCGGACCGAACCGGGGGCAACCCACCACTGTTTACAACCATTCATTTAGTGACTGTACAAAGTTACAATGGCACTGAATATAGTGACTTATGACCAATTTTCACACTTATGATTGTTGCAGATCCCCATGGTCACATAATTAAAATCTGGATACTTAGTAACCGCCATGTATTTATGACTGTTGTGGTGTCCCGAGGTCATGTAATTACGTTTCATGACCTTCTGACAAGAAAAGTCAATGGGGAAGTTGGATTCACTTAACAACTATATTACTAATTTAAGAACAGCAGTGATTCACTTAACAACAGTTGCAGAGAAGGTCATAAAATGGGCCAAATTCACTTAACGGCTGTTTGGCTTAGCAATGGAAATTTTATGGCCAGTTGTGGCCGTAACTCAAGGACTATCTGTAAATGTATTTCTGTACTTGTGTACTTCTCTTTCATGGCTCTGTTCTTTTTGCAAAGTGTGACTAAGTAACATACTACTCAGAGTAGAGTTATTTGTCTGAACATGACAACATATCCCTGATTCAATATACGGACAGGTAGTGAAGAGCACACTTATACATGCACAGGGATGACGTGGCTTGGCCCCACTGGTTCACTCAAGTGATAGGCCTTACGTCCTGCACTCACAATCCTTACTATTGCAGCTTCCCACGTTCTGGGCTTGGGGTTCTTTCTGTGTGCTGTCACCATATCACTCTTCTCAGAAATATTTCTTCTCTTCATATTTTCTCAGGAGAAAGCAAGCCAAAATTCCTTCTTTCTATCTTCTTGCCTTTCTGTAGGTAGCAGAGTGACTAAGTTGTGCGGCAGGCTAAATTCCCTGCCAGAATGACTACAGAGTTCAGAAGAAGGTATTATTATGTAATGTAAGGTTAAGTAGCTGAAAGTTGAAGAAAGGAATTTTCATAAATTTTCTGGATTTTGACTCTCAGCTAATGTTCCAGGCAGACATATTCACTACAAGTAGAACAATGTATCATATAAAGAAATGAGATAGATCAACGACATACATTTTAAAAAGCTCTTACATCATAACTCTCTCTGCGTTTCATTAAATGGCTACTCCTCCAGTTTTTAATTGATAGTGCCATATTAGGAGGCCAGGTGTCTTATTGTGATGAAAGACAAAAGAGAAAAGCAAAGTGGAGCTGCCTCCACCCCTTTTCAAAAGCTCACCTGAGAGAGTCCCCATTTATCCGTATCCTTGTTGGTCATTCAGATTTTGACTTTCTTGGAGTCTTCTGACCTCAATATCTACATCGGCAAGGTAAAATTGATCAATTAACTTTTTTTGACCCTCTTGTGATGTTTGTTTCCCCGCCTTCTCTACAAAACACTAGATATTAATGCCATTTTTACAATTCTGTTTTTCAAAATACAAATCCTAACACTAGTATCCATGTTTTATTGTCTATTACTTTCATTTAGAACTTAAAATCATATGTTGGTCCTGTTTGGGGAGATGGAGTTGGACAAGAAACCATACTTGTATTCATTCTCCTGTTTGAATAGACTCACTTGTTATTGTTTATTTCACTTATTTAGTCGCAAGTGAATTTATGCATCCAAAATGTCATGCTTTCCTTTTTATGCCTAACGTTTATGGAAAATACATGCTTGTGATTTGCCACAGTGTATTCAATGGTTGTTTCAGAATGCTTGTCTGGGTTAGTCATATGAATTAGCTGGCACCGCCCATAGTGCTAATTGCTTTAAGATTTCTTTAGCTTGTCGGAGCTTAATTATGTTGAGACTTGAAGTATAAACAAAAATGTGGCTCCAGAAGAGGTGAAAATTTTCTAATCAGAGAAGTCAACTATAGAGAATGTAATGTAAAAATAAAGAAAAAAATCTGCCAGGTAGCATTGTGCACTCAGTCAGTGTTTTTTTTTTTTAAAAAAAAGCTAAGAAAAGTGGAATAGATCATTTTTACTGTGATGGAGCTCAAACTGCTGAAATAGAATATAGAGTTTGGAAAAAATCAGAATCCACCCAAACTATATCTGAATCAAACCCATAAATATGTTAAATTCATTGGGATTTGGGGAGAGTTTACAGAATTGATTAACATTTCTACAACTTGAGACACCCCAACTCTCAAAATTTCCATTCAGCATAGTCACTGCTGCAAATTTGGGGAACTGAAATCCTCTTACCTGAAGTGTCTGTGTTGGGAAAGAACATGAATGCGGTTTACAGGGCGACATTAGCAGGAAAAACACTAGTTTAGGCAAAAGGAGAGACTTTTCTCAATAGGCCTGATCTTTGCATAATTCTAATATACTCATTCACGTATGACAGCCGTTTGGAACCATAGTATTGAAACCCTGCTGAGCTATACAGATATGAAATTATTATTATTTAGATGGATTATAGCTGCCTCACTGGATGGCTTACAACAAGGGTCTCCAAATTTGGCAACTTTAAGATTTGAGGACTTCAACTCCCAGAGTTCCTCAGCCAGTCGAAGTCCTCAAGTCTTAAAGTTGCCAAGTTTGGAGACCCCTGGCTTACAACATCCAAAACACAATTAAAACATTACAGAGTATAATATCATAGAGGATAGTAGCCTGGAGAAAAGCAACTATAATAACCAAAAACATGCCAGGGGCTCCACTAATATGCCAGCCCCAGGCCTGAGAACAGAGTCAGGTCATAAGAACTTTCCAGAATCCTAAATGAGTGGACATCATACATATCTCTTGGAGGATTCTATTCCAGAGGGCCATCACCCTGAAGCCTGTCCAGATAAAATTGCTTGGAGTTCTTCCCAGATGAACCCAGTTTTATTGCAGGTCTAGAGGAGATGCCTGGAAAGGACTCTTGCCCGGTTATCTGGGAATGGTTTGAGCCTGTTGGACCTGAGGAAGTGGACAAGGTCCTTAGAACTGTGAGATCACACACCTGCTCTTTAGATCCATGCCCCTGCTGGGTTGTGATGCTGCCCAGAATGACTTAACAGCCTCCACATACTGAGTTAATATGGTAACAGCTTCATTTGCATATGAACAGTTGAGATGCATATTTGTCTGTCATCATGTAATAATGAAACCAACCCCAAGTGACAGAGGAACTCACTTCATGAGTTAGCTTCATCTAGATGTTAAACAGCAGTGGGGGAAAGTGTTGTATCATGAGACACCCTACACATGACTTCACCCAGCAATTTCATGTTGATATTGAACAATAATTGGGGAGAGTGACAAGCCAACCAAGTTTGTCGCCATGCTTTACCTTGGTCTAAAATCTTACTGAATCAGGTCTAGATAATTCTTTTCCTTCAAGATCCTGTGTATATACCTGCCATCTGATCAACTTCTCCACAACATTTTCCACAAAGGGAAAACTGGAAACTAAATGATAATTATCCAGGATAGAGGATTCCTGCAATGGTCTTTTGAGAAGGAGATGCATCACTACCTTCTCCAAGGCCAGAGGGATCCCCTTTTCCTGCTCCTTCAAAGATCCCATCCTCTGATTGCCTCCCAAGCCACCCCCAAGGAGCCAGGGTTTGACAAACAAGTTGCTGAGCTGACCATTCGTGGGACTGTGTCTACTTCCTCAGGAGTTACAGGAGTCAGTGTAGATATTTGAACAAGACTGTGCCCCAGGCAACTCACTTGGATCTGCTAAATTGGAGGCCAACTTCAAGCAAATCCAAGAATCTTTATTCTTTATTCTTATTCTTTATTAAATAGCATGAATCACAACCTTGTAGATGTTCCTGTTATTTAATATTGACATTTGTAAGAAGCAAGAAATGGAATAATAGATTGAAATAAAAAAGAGTAGCCCAAACATTTTGAAGCTGAGAGAGATAGAAAAGCCAAATTACACTTAGTTCATGTGACCTATGTGCTAGATCTATATCCTGCCAATCCACTAAAATTGTGCTCATTGGAAATGCTTTTGACTCTCAAATTACACCGACACTAGCAAATCTTCCTGTAATATGGATAGCGTACAGCCCTAATTAAAGTGGGTAATTTAATTACTCCTTTATTAAGTTGAAGGATATCCACCTTATGCAAACAATCTTTGGTGAGGTTGCCAGCACAGAGTAGAAGTGGAAGGGTTACCTGTATTGTATTAGGATATGTTTTTGTGAACTTGTATTACAAAAAGTCACTTTTGCTAATTTTTCAGTTTTTCCCACTTGAAACAGGAAAAATGTTTTAAGAAAAGAAAAAGCTCTTCCAGAGAGGCAGGAAGTGATGCTTCTGTCTTAATTAACCTATTTTACATAGTGTTATGAGTAAACTCCATGCTATCTGTCACACAAGAACTCCTGACCACTTGCCCTTCAGGAATTCAGCTCCCAAATTCAGTCAGACAGCTATGAACGTTCAGAGTGCTGTTCAGTTTCCAAATGTCCCTCTAAGCCATGGCTGGCTACATACAGATCCAGCAAGCTTTACGTTTTGTGTTGGGTCGATTGGCTTGGTTTTCAGCTGTGCTAAGAAAATGCTTTAGTGCAAAGAAGGCACCCAAAGACAATCATGTAGATCATGCTACAGTAAGATGTTACAAGCTGTTCACAATTTTCTTTCGTGTTCCCGTTTTTATGAGATAACGTCATGTCTCAATATTATTGTTCCGTAGGATGAGGAGGTGGAAAGAGTAAAGCAACAGATTGCCCTGTTATGCCAACAGAAAGAGGATATTTTAACAGCTATGAAGAATGCCTTGGTGGAACTTCATCAGAATCAAGAACCACCAGAAGCTGAGGATAGTGACTTAGAATCACCAGAGGAAAATGGAAGTGCTGTTGAGTTGCAGGTAAGTTCCTTCAAACGGTTTCATAGAAATATGATATGCATATGTGTGTGTGTGTGTGTGTGTGTGTGTACATGCATGTGTGTGTGTATGTATATATATGAGTGTGTGTGTGTATGTATGTACATATGTATTTAATGTTCAAATATTTTTAGCTAATAAAAATAATTTCCAAAGATACAGGGTGGCCACAAAAAAGGATATCCTTTTGTTGATTTTATCCTCAGTTACTCAGAAGTTGGGGCAGATGTTCCTGCCTGGCATGCTGTCATTTTATTGTGTGTTTTCTTTTGCATATACCACATCATTATCTGAAAGACAGGGATAAATGTATGATCAGGACTGTTTCTTGCTGTAGAAAATCAGAAAGACAAACCCTTAGACATCAAAATTTAGCATTTAGGAGGACATTGATTTTAAATATAAAAAATATATTCTAATGAACAGAGTTTCAAAATTATTTTCAGTTTGTTAGAAAATGAAGGCTTTTTCAAAACTGTAACTCAAAAGAAATGAAAATCTTGCTTTATCCAGTGACACTGCCCCAAATCAGTATATATGTATTAGGAGGGATTATAGGGCCCAGATTTCTCAATCCGAATTCAATATATATCTGAAATGTAACAAAGATAACTTTTTTCATCCACTCCCCATTTGATGTTCTATGGCCATTCACAGTTCAGTCTCACTTTTTCTGAAACTTTGGCTATTCCAAAGGCCAATATTAGGCTGCTATCTGCTAGCAAAGTATAAAAACAGGCTTTTAATCTAACCAGAGACTATTTACTGCATACTGCTTTATTTTTAATCACTCAAATGAACAAACCAATTAGAAATATTAATAATCATTCCTGGGTTGTTTTAGCAATCCATATTTAAGGGCTGCAGTAATAACATGGGTGGTTTTTTCTGCAGTTATTCAAGTCATTGAAAACTTGATTGGCACTAAGATGATTCAAAATATTAATATCCACATTAACTCATAAACTATAAAATACATACATGGGTGTTGGGTTCATGTATCTATGACAGTGGTTCTCAACCTGTGGTTCGGGACCCCTTTGGGGGCTGAACAACCCTTTCACAGGGGTCGCCTAAGACCATCGGAAAACACACATTTCTGATGGTCTTAGGAACTGAGACACCGCTCCTCTATCCATCTCCAGGCGGGTCCGCCCACATGCAGATCCGCC
>JANHFM010002871.1:31726-44938 GCA_032468115.1 Grayia smithii
AAAGAAAGAAAGAAAGAAAGAAAGAAAGAAAGAAAGAAAGAAAGAAAGAAAGAAAGAAAGAAAGAAAGAAAGAGGAAAGAAAGTCCAGTTAACTCTTGAAAAAGCACCTTTGGGGTGACTAGATTAAACCCTCCTCTAGTTTCCTTTGTATAGGACATACCTTATGGGAGATAAATGAATAAAAATACATTTTAATCACAGCATAAAACAATACTGTTAAGAACCTATTTAACAATTTTTTAAAAATGCTAACTGAACAATCCACATGACACTAAATATCATGTGTCAAATTTCTTAGGAGACAGGTATATGTCAGATACTATTTCCAAGAATGTCACTGGCAATAAGAACGGTTTGTATCTGCACCGACTATACACTGAGTTACCTTGGACTGTAATTTACTACTAACTTCACAGGATTAAATTACAAGACTTGCACTGTGTTTGTAACCTTGGAGCAGCAATGTCATAAAATCAAGCAGGCTGTCTCCTCTGAGAGAGTGGAGATGATACAGAAACTGAAGCCTACGGGGTAATTTAAGATTTGATTTGGTACGATGGAGGTCTGGTGGCCATTAAAGAGCCTTCATTTTCCAAAGCACATAACGTGATACTAAAACTGCACTACCTTATTTGAGAGTAAACTCCATTAAATTCAGTGGGTTTTATATGTATGCAGGCCTATATAGGATTCCATTGTAATTTTAACCGTTCAAAGGCAGGGCTGAATAAGGCTAGAAGGCTTTCTAAATTAACCTACTAAAATTGAGGTTGTCAACCTGATACTTTTATTACTATACTTTACAAAAGAGGTCTTCATTCTTGCAATCTGAATTTCACAGTATTACAGAGTACAGATAGTCCTCGATTTACAACAGTTCATGTAGTAACCATTAGACGTTTACAACGGCACTGAAAAAAGTGATTTATGACCATTTTTCACACGGCTTTGCAGTATCCCCATGGTCATGTGATTTACATTTGGATGCTTGACCACTGGTTCATATTTATGACAATTGCAGTGTCCTGGGGTCATGTGATCCTCTTTTGCGACCTTCTGACAAGCAAAATCCATGGAGAAGCCAGATTCACTTCACAGACATGTTGCTAATTTAACAACGGCAGCGATTCACTTAACAAATGTGGCAAGAAAATGTGGCAAAGCTCACTTAGCAAATTTATAACTTAGCAACATAGATTCTGGGCTCAGTTGTGGTCATAAGTCGAGGATTACCTGTAACAGAAGGGACCTTGGAGGTCTTCTAGTCCAACCACCTGCTCAAGCAGGAGACCCTATACCATGGGTCAGCAACCTGTGGCTCTGGAACCGCATGTGGCTCTTTCACCCCTCTGCTGCGGCTCCCTGTCATTCAAAATATATGTCACAACTGCCAATTTGCGACACCCACTGGTATGTGATTTCGAGAGGCCCCATCCTTTTCGATGGGAGGGGAGTTATTGTCTCCCTCGGATAGGGCGCGCAACTTGGGTGTCCTCCTGGATGCTTGGCTGTTTTTAGAAGACCATTTGACGGCCGTCACCAGGGGGGCCTTCACCCAGGTTCGCCTGGTGCGCCAGTTGTGCCCCTTCCTAGATCGAGATGCCCTTCGCACGGTCACTCATGCCCTGGTCACTTCGTGTCTGGACTACTGCAATGCCCTCTACATGGGGCTGCCCTTGAGGCAGGTCTGGAAGCTCCAACTGGTCCAGAATGCAGCCACGCCGGTAGTTACGGGAGCCTCCCGGTATTCCCGTGTGACACCTCTCCTGCACGAGCTGCACTGGTTACCTGTGGTCCTCTGGATCCACTTCAAGGTGCTGGTGCTCACCTATAAAGCCCTACATGGCATCGGCCCAGGGTACTTGCAGGACCACCTTCTGCTTCTATCCCACCACTCTGTGCGCTCACATAGGGCTGCCCTCCTCAGGGTGCCACCGGCCAGACAATGTCGGTTGGTGGCGCCCAAGGCGAGGGCGTTCTCTGTGGGCGCACTGACCCTCTGGAATGGGTTGCCCACCGACCTTCAGACTGCCCCTGACCTACGCTCCTTCCGTCAAGGCCTAAAGACATGGCTGTTTCAGCAGATAGGCTGAGGAAATTGGGTTTCTTTTAATTTGATGGGATTTTAATTATGGTTTTAATATTAATCTAATTTTTATCTGTTTTTACTGTTTTAACTTTTCTGTACGCCGCCCCAAGTCCTTCGGGAGAAGGGCGGGATATAAATTCAATAAATAAATAAATAAATTGTGCAATTTGATTTCAGACTGTTTAGGGAGAGATGACATTCTGTAAAAAACTCAGGTCCCAAAACATAGATCTGCTATTTCTGATGTCACTAGAAGCTCTTCTCCAGCTTTCTAGAAAACCAAAAAACTACGACAGCCTGCGATCCTGCAAATATTGTCTAGCACTGCTCTAATATGATACATTTCACGTAGGTTCTATAGTATTTCACATGAAGACTAAAAAAAATAAAATAATTCTAAGAGCTTCTCTATAATTGGGTATAAAGCCATCAAAGGCAGGGCCCTTTCTAGCAAATGTATTTGTTTATTCCTCATATTATTCTAAACGACACTGTTGTGTGTGTGTGTGTGTGTGTGTGTGTGTGTTATATAGCCATAAGACCAAATGATCCTTTACAAATGACCTTGGGCAAGTGGGATTACACTTTTGTGAATTCCAGTGGGGAAAATAAGAAAAGGAGAAAGAACCCTGTGCCAGTGAAAGTATGCAACAGTCCCACATGCAGATCTGGATGGTGAGCTATCCTTGATGTTATCTATTACTCAAGGCTAGAGCAATTTGTTTAGGAATGATATTCTTTCGGAATCATGTTCCAAGCACTAGCACCAGCTCTGTACCAGTTCTAACCAGCAGATAATACAAACTGATGCCCTCACAGGAGATCACCTTGTGAGCCAGCTAATGTTTGGCTAAATGTTTTCTAAACCCACCAGCCCTTGATGAATCAGAACACCAACTCTGCACACCTATTCCTCTAAGGAAAATACCGTTCCATTCAGAGTCAGAAATTCACCAATTCCAAAATCCATGGGTTTACAATCCACGTTGACTCCATTTTCTTAATCAGAATTCACTCTTAAGTGCACTGACATTATAAAGGCAATGCACCTGCCTTTCTATTGACAACAGCTTGATTGTAGGCTGTTAGTAAGTCTGAATGGTCCTGAAGTATTTATTTCCCATTGCCAAGGGACTGTTTATGTCACCTTCAAAGTAGTTATAATACTAACATACTACTTTAAAGAACTATTTTTCAGTATTCAAAATAAACAATTTCACAAACTATTTTTTTTTACAAATTAATTTGATATTATCTTTTCCCAGACATTATATGTTTGTCTTCTTCATGCAATTTCTTCTGGTGAGTGTTCCACAAACATCTAACGAAGCAAAATTGAGATGGAAGAAATATATGAACTTACTTGCAGTTTTGTCTTCTGTCCAAAGATGGGGTACGGTCTGCTCTGGGGAACTGCTATCCAGCCAAATGCAGAATTGCTGTAGGTCAGATTCAGTTAAAAAATATTATTTCTCAGCAATACATAAGAATTTTGTAATAGATCTAAGACCAATGAGTTTCTTCACATGAAGACAGATCAAGGACATCCTATTTCCCTAAGGAACATGTTCCCTGTGTGAGAAGAACATGTTTTTATACATAATGATATACTTTCCTGATTAATATACAACTCAGTCAGCATAAGCTATCCAACCCACATGTTGGTAACAATGTGTATGAAATGAAGTTGGATATAAGCTGCATACACACACACACACACAAATACACTGATCTAAAGAGAATGAAATGTTATTTGTATTAATAATTCACTTTAAAATTCAATACTTTAGACATATTAAAAAGTAGTCTTACATCATCAGATTTGATCTTAGAAACAAGGTCCTTAAATGAAGAAAGACAGTTTAGTCTCATCATAGCTTCCACCTGTTCTAACATCAGCCCACTAATTTTGGGGAGAATCGTATTGCTGAGTACAATTTCTTTCCCTCTTAGGAAATGCTGGAATTCTGCATCATATGTAGGTTCCCTTCAATTGAAACAGAAGAAAATCACACTGAGAACAATTCTCTCAAAGATAAAGAAACCTAACTACTCCCTAAATATAATACTTTGGATTACTAATGTGTACAAGAAACCTGGGAAAATCATTAGTTCTGCTTAAGTGCTTATGTCTGTTGTATGAATAACAGTTTAAAATTGACAAATAATTTTTTGCAAGAGATTTAGGTAAAGGTTAAACCATGCTTTTCATTTTTTTTACAGCATATCCAAATTGACCTTTCTGACACTATTTTTATTGATTTGAACAGAGATATGGAATTCCCTGTGTCCCTCTGTCATTTTAGCTTGCACGAATTAACTTTAAATCTATAAATGCTACTGCTGGATACAACTTCACTCTGACTTTCAGAGTGCTTTTAGTTTTGCTTTTCATGAAATTCCTATAATTCTTAAATTTTGGAAAGACTTCACTCTTCAATACTGACTTGTTTAATAAGTGAATTTGTTTACCCTATAGTGCCTTTCAGTTTTATTCTAGCCAACAGCATTGCAAAGGTGATGTGATCCTGGTGCAGCATGCCACGTGCAACTCTATTGAATGCCACCTAGAAATACAAAATTATGAAGATCAGCTTTGTAGAAAGTTTGTGAACAGGGAAAAATAAAAGTCTGACGTGTTTTGAAGTACAAAAAGCTTTTACTTAACCTGGAATAGATCTTTTGTGATAATAGAAAGACGTTGGGTATGGTCTGTAATTCCCCTCAAATTTGGGTTCTCATACAGGACATTATGATAGATATCCAGGAAAAACTGAAGAGAATACTGATATAGGAAGTGTATCTAAGGTAGAATTCAAATGGAACAAGAGTGTTAAAAGCAACATATTAACTTGAATTGAAATGACGTCTTGCAGTATTTTTTTTAAAAAAAGAAATCTGAGAAAGGAAAATCTAAATCAAAACCTCTTGTACCTGCTTCAATGACTCCATTGTGAAGTAAATGCTGCTGCATGCAGTAGAAAGTGGGAGGTATTGCTGAGACACTGTTTCCACCTCCTGCATGACAATATCTGTTTCTTCCACTTTTCTAGTAACCTCAGCTGCCTCTTTCTTTAAGTTCTCCAAAGTGGTTATGATGGTATCATCATCCAAGATACGTCCTTTTACTTCATTGAGGGCTTGGAGAAGAGATTTTTCTAGCTGCCGCAAACGCAGCTGGAATTCACCTTTAAGAATAACAGAGACCCTAAAAAAAACTTGAAACACATTCTGACCTGCTTACCTTTTAATAGAGAGGACACAAAGCATCAGCAAAATAGTACTAATGAGTTTTACTTTTTAATAGAGATGAGAATAATTTATAGATCTGAACTGACAATTGCTGTGAAATTCCTATATTTATTAAGTTTATGTGCCACCCAGAGTCATTTTGAATAGTGAGAAAAGCATATAAAATACGTACATACATATATAGTTTGGGTTCTATTTAATCTGAACTCTGAGTTGATCTTACAAGAATTTTTAATCAACACAAAGTAATTTTAAGCATCCTGCCTAAGTAAATTAAAATTTTTTAGAAACATAAGGCATTTATGTAAATAAATGTTAATAATGAAGGGGAATGAGACCTGCTCCCATCTTCTTAATTAATTTAAAAAAACAACAACCAAGAATCTGACATTTTGAGTTTTGTTCTGGTAGCCATATTCAATAGAACTGAATCTCAATTTTGCAGAATTATAATTATCAATTATTTGCTAATGAAACTGATCCTGTTATAGAACAGAAACAAAATTCTATTCCTTTCTTTCTGCCGCTCTCTAGATGCTGAAAAAGGTTGGGGATTCGGTTTTTCAGTGACTATACCTTGAAGTTTGAGGAGATCAGAACGTTTCTCATCCACATCTGGTCTTTCAGCTTTCAATACTTCATTCAGGCATTGACTCTGTAAGCTGCTACGAGTTACTGTGAAGTTGACAAATGTCACACGAGAACAGAGATCTGGTGGAAACTCAACCTATAAAAACACAAAATGTTCAATGTAACCTTTAAGTAGCCTCTCCTATGCACTGCCATCAACTACTGGCCTTGTGAAACAAGTTTATTACTTACTGTTGGGTCTCTGGTGGAGAGGAATATTACAAAAGATGGTGATAAATCAATATCTTGATCTCCCAAAGTGATAAGAACTCGACCACCAGTTCTACGGACTTCACGGTTCAGCACAGGATTCAGGACAGGGTCATAGCTTTCCACATCCTAGACAAGATGACAAAGTGATCAGGCATACATGGAATCAAGTAGAAATCTTTTTAAATTAGTTTCTGAAAGAAAGCTATGACTTGCTTAATGTCTGCACTGCTTAGTGACCAAAATTCCAGGCCAAATGTGGTAATAAATCAAGGATTACCTAGATTTTCTTCAGATACTCTATTTACTTTGAAGAAGACTAATTTTTCCCAAAATAATTTACTCCGATTTGCTGACAATAAGTTAATGAAGACTGTTTTTCTTATCTTGTCTTCCATTTAGATAGGTACATGTCATAAATTCAGGCTCATCTTTTTTTTTTTGAGAAATCTAGCATTTGAATAAGCTGAATTTTTTAAAAATATAGATATAAATATACTGTTTTCAAAACATGAAAAGGAAAACAGGCATGATGAAGGTTGTGACATCATGATCCAAGCCATTTTTTTGTAGTGGGCTTGTTGCTTGTAGCATGTGTGAATATAAGTGTGAATATGTTTGTAGCATGTGTGAATAAGAGGAGGGATTCTGATCGCAACACATTTTTCAATATGATAATTTCAGTAACTGCTTACTGATGGAAACTATTGTAAAATACATTTATTCTACAACCTAAATTTTGCTTATCAATTACAAGAAACAGCACGAATTTTAAAATATCAATTTTAAGTAAGTCCAGAAGTAATATGGCCTAGGACCGTGATGGCGAACCTGTGGCATTCATAGTCATATCGGACGGCACGCGAGCTCAGCCCCAGCGCGCATGCACACACCAGCCAGCTGATTTTCAGGCCTTCTGGGCCCACTGGAAGTAGGGAAACAGGCTGTTTCCTCCCTCCCAAGGGCCTCGGGGGGTGATGGGGAAGGCTCGTTTTTTTTCTCTCCCCAGGCTCCAGAGCCTTTCTAGGCATACGCAACCTCCCCCCCACTCCTGGCATGCGATGGCAAAAAGGTTAGCCATCACTGGCCTAGGACAAATGAGGACATTCTTGTCAATTCTTGTATGTGCTTTTTAATTCAGTGGTTTTATGAGGAAGATTCAGATAACTCTAGATCTTATTCTTTTCAATATTACATGGGTTCCATATTACCAAATGTACTCACATTTTTTTCTGCATTTGAATTACAAATAAGTGCTGTTAGTTTTCATAAAAGTAAAAATTATATAAACTCTCCTTAGTTTTTGAAGGTAAAACATGCAACAGCAACAAACCTGGACAAGCAGAGGATTACCAAATCGCAGGGCACTTTCCAAATTCTTTCTGAACGCATCATCCAAAAAGCTAGTACGAGTTATTTTACGGTCCTTGTATTCATTCATGATGAATTCTGTAGCTTGGCCCGAAGGATCAATAATTAAGGGATACCTAAAATGTAATTTCTTATTAAATTTTTAAAGAAGCTAACGGAAGGATATTTTACTCCATATATTCATTGGAGTAATTTTTTAAAAGGTAGTTTAACACTGCTGTATTAGATATTTTTTCAATGCCATGGCTACAGTACTAAATTCATGATTCAAATTCATGATGTATGCTGGAAACTGAACTATAAAAAATTCATCCATTATTTACCCCCAAAATAGTTCTGTTGCCTTTACATTTTATTTCTCTGAGCTTCCAAATTTCTATTTAATCTGTTATTCTATTGGATCTTGCCCTTCTAACAGACATACTATAGTCAAACATTGTCATAACTGCCACTTGGGAGTTTTTCAGCAGAAATACTGAATATTTATTCAAAGCATGTAGGATATATCTTTGAAAATTTCATTTTAAATTATGCTAATGTCTAATCTGTTAGACCACAATATTCACATAACTAATGAATACTTTTGCCCATCTTCTTATAAAAATCTTCAAGTAGCTTAGACATTTTGTAATTATTCTTAAACAGTGCTTGAACTGATTGATATCTTATCTTGAACTTTTTTGAAACCATTAATCATATGGGAAGGGATAGCTGAGAATTGCTGGTAACTTTTTGGACAAGAATTTAGAAATTTTCTTCTTATGTAAGAGATACTCAGATGGCACATTTTTCTTTAGTTAAACCAGTGTCACTGGTTTATTAAAACAGTAGTAGAGCTATGCATAGCTACGTTTTTGGAACATATTTATCTGGGAATGACTTTCTTTCATTATGTATGAAATAAGATATATAAATGTATTATTCCTGGTGCTATTCTTAGGGGAAAAGATGCTTACAATTATTAGCCATTCTCTCCATACTACATCAGAAGATTCTTGGAAATGCTACAGTACCAGAATATTTATACAACATTCTGTCCTAGGAGTATAGCAAAACTAATGTTCTTTCCCCTAGAAATAACTTGTTTTAAAACATGTGTTAAAATACTATTTTTCTGCAGAGTTTTTTGGATGAAAACTCGCCTGATGAAGAGTAAAGTACCTGTTAAATCTCTTGAGCATAATTGCATTTTCTGTGCACAAGTCATCTGCAGGGAGAGAACTTGCTTGCCAGCGAAGACGTTCATCTGCATTCGACAAATATTCTGTTCTAGCAATATCTGTACGGAACTGTAAAAGAGCATTAGGATTTAGTCAAGTGAAGCCAAGAATTGACAAACATCTATGGGTTAATAAATGTATTTGCTCCTTTTCTACTGCTACTGAACTATGCTACCCTGTGATTTGTTTTACCCTCATAAAATATTGTTAACCCTTCAGCAATATCCTTTATCCATTGATTGCAATTTTGGTCCAAATATGCATATCTTTAATCAAAATGGGCGAGTATTGGAAAAACATATTTCAAATGATCCAGGCTGTTTAGCTGTTAATACTAAGGCTACTATATATCAAGGGACAAGATACTGGAGTGGCGTTCCAAATTCCAAACTGTTGGCGTATAATGCCACACAATAAGGGACTCAACTGTTGGTAATAAATGGTGGTGAATGATTTTATGATCCATGGATTTTTTTTTACCTGAATATTTGCCTGTTGCAAGTGATGGGACCATGTTGTGAACAGGTTTTGCCGCATCTGCTGGTCAAAATAACCAGCATAAGCAATAAATGCTCCTGATAGCAAACAGTCTCCTGCAATTGTGGACATCTGATTCTTGAAGGTTTCACTTGTTTTCTCCCATCTTTCACGTTCAGCGGACAAACTCTTCAAAAGAGCTGTGCTACGATTTACCTGGAAATGAAGCAATGAATATATTCAAACAAAAACCAAACTTAAAAATTTTGATATCATTTCAGGGCAAACACTATTATTAAAAACGTGGCCCTAACACAGTATCAGTAGAAAATGGGAGGCGAGAGAGAAACAAGAGCAAAGTATAGAGTTCCAGGAAAACGGTAAGAAATTTTGATTATAGTTGAAAAAAGTTCTGCAATGTATCATAAACTGTGATTAGCATCAATATTACACTTCCCCATTAGTTTTCTATTTTTCAAAGAGGCCTCTGATCATTAACTGAGATGTGTAGGTTGTCAAGTCCCAATTAAGAAATGCAGGAGTGCAAAGGAAGGAGGGGAGGACCTGGGAGGCTTGGTGCAGACCACATACAAATTGGGGGAAGGGCAGTGCAGCGGAGAGATGTGAGTGTAAGAGGGTGTGATGTATAGAAGCAAAGGAGGGGAAGGAGGACATAACGCGTGTGAGCGAAGAAAAGTCAGGGATGTGGGGAGGCTTACCCAACTGATTTGTGACCTGTCAGCTTTCCCACTGAATTTGCTTGGGGGAAGCTCTCAGAGAAGATCACATAAATAGTGATTACATGTTTGTGGGACACTGCAACCTGATTTTAAGTGTGAGCTGGTTGCCAAATGCCCAAATTTTGTTCACGTGATCATGGGGGCCAAAACTTTGAGCACCTTTGAACCTTTCGTTCAGCATTGTCATTAACACTGAATGGTTGCTGAATGAATGTTAAGTGAGGACTTCCTATACTTGCACAACAATATAGAAGTCAAAACAAACATCTAAGATTCATGGTGGTAATTTAAAATGGAATTCAGTGCTCACAAGAAAAGTAAAACTCTTTAACTTTGGTCTAATCAGAACTCAACAAAAATTAACAAACATTTAACAACAAGTGGCAGTCTCACCTTTGCTTCCACAGCAGCTAGATCTGCCTTAATAGCCTGAGCTTCAGAAATCAGTACAGCATACTCCTCCTTGTAACGAGCAATGCTGGTCTCCAGGTCTCTAATCATCTGCTCAACTTCATTGGCCTTCTGCTGGTTGTCTTTGGCATCGTCTTCAAGTTTCTGCAGCTCATTCCTCAGGGGCTCTACTCGCTTCAACATGTCAGCATAGTTCAACTAGGAAAAAAAACCACCAGGCACTCAATTTCACACAATTTGGGATTTTATAGTCCTCCATAAAACCTCATGTCAATAGTCTGGTGTGAGAAAGTTGCTGAGATGAATTCCAGTGGATTAATTTCACTGAATAAATACTCTTTGTTTGTGAACGGAAAGGGAGGAATTCTTCCTCTCCCATAGAAACACACCAACTCCAGCAGGGGGTATCCTCAGATTCTGAAGATGTATGAGGAGCTATGGATTTCTGTATGGAGGACAAATTGGAGGAGAAAATTCCCCCCCACATCTAAGTCTGCAACTTCACCCTTTGATTTTGACAGTAGGAATACTTAAGAAAGATAGATGTACTGCAGCACTAAATCAGACTATAAAAACTGAAATAAATGAATAGAATAGAATAGAGTCTGTTTACCAGTTCTGAATGGCACTGAAAGAGTACTTCCCTTTTTTAATTCAAACCTGCTTTTTCTACAAAGCATTTTGCTTTCCTCTTACTGTTTTATCAGCTTCCAGGAACCAAAAAACCCTTTGCAGCCCCAGCTTATATCTCTTTATTTTGAAAATACGATCCTTCCAAACAGATTATTTACCTGTGCAATAGCCCATTTTACCATAGGTCCACAAGCCAGAGAAGCTCTGTTCACAATTTCATAATTGTAGCTTGGATTTGATAAATAGTTCTTCTTCATCTTCTCTCGGATGGCATCACTAGAAGAGCAAAAGAGTTTAAAGAACCATACAGGCAAATATTCATTCAATATAAATGTTCCAATTGTGCGACTATCACCACCACCACATTAAGTAGAGCTAAAACTACAAATACCTTATATCTTCAATATTAAAGTTGACAATGCTGGTGATGAAATTATCTCTGAGAATAACTGGCCTGATCTTTTTCCACTCACTTGTCTCCTCACCCAACAAGAGACAGATTGATTCTAAAGCCAGTTTTACTGCAGGAGGTGGATTGGCCATGGTTCTTACTTCAATAAGATGCTGTTTCTTTATAGAGCTCACCGCTATTTAAGGGATGGAAAAAAGCACTGAGCATGCAACATACACTTCAGGCTGCTGATGGGAATGGAGAATGAAATTCTCCTTTATTAGAATGAAATTTGGTTCAAAGACTGCAATTTTTGTCACTGTTGTAATAATATATGGGCTGCTCTAAACAAGAGTCTTCATTTTACTGGATCTCACAGGCCTCAAGCAGCCTTCCTCAACCAGATACAGGTTAGAGATGGAGGGAAAGAAAGAGATATGGTAAAGAAATGACTCTTTCTCCCCAAAAATATTTATTTAAATATACAAACAAAAATTGACTCCTCATATTTTGTTATTTGTAAAATGGTCATCTGAAAGAAGTCTCTGTGAACAATTTCATTCCGATCCCAGAAGCAGCTAAAATACATTTCCAAATTATTCACCTGATCTCCTCAGCAGAAAAGTTTACAATGGTTGGGATGAAGTTTTCCCTCATTATGATGGAACGTATCTGTTTCCAATCAGTTGTACTTTCACCCAAAAGCAGGCAGATCGATTCTAGTGCCAGCTTCACTGCTGCAGGTGGGTTTGCCATAGAACGGACCTCCACCAGATGTTGCTTCTTTATTGATTTAACAGCTAAGCAGGAACAAACCCAATCAGCCAGGTATGAAAGAAAATGATTTAAGAGAAAACAGCAAAAAGCAAATTCAGAGATGATTTGAACTATTTTAATTTTACAGATACAAATATAAATTAATTTTAATTTAAACAATTTAATGGGTAAAATCAGTAAGATTTTCTGCTAGCTCTAGTAGTGCCCCTAATGTTACATTCTAATATTCTGTATTTTTAACTCATAATAAAGCCATCAATAGCTACAACAGCTTAAGTGGCAATATAAGCAGGTATTCTGAAAAGCTGTGCAATTATTGCTTTGTGTGCAGTCAGAGGAGACCATGATTACCATTTGTTCCAATTATTATCCCAAAGATTTAAGTTTAGAGTGTAATTTGCTCCTATTAAATTTCTGTGAGAGATGATATACCCAAACCAAGCAATTACTGAAAGAGTTTGTTGAACAGCAGATAGCAGAGCATGCTGAAGACCCAAGCTGATATATATGTATATATATATAATTGCTCCCCCCCCCGCCCCCAATTTCATTTTATCTGCCTACCATTCTGGGCCTCAATAACTGCAGGCTCTACTTTATCCAGATCTTCTTTCACACTCATCTGCTTATCTGCAATGCCCTCTTGCTGTTTGTGTAACTGTTCTTGAATTTCTTGGCTCATAACCTAGGGAAAGTTATACGAAGTGCATTAGAATCTCAACCATGCATGCTGTAGTTATCTTCATATTATTAAACAATCATGGTCCTCACCTTTTTCTTCTCTGCTTCTTGTTGATCTTTTACCATCTTTTTTAATTTATCATTAGCTGCTGCATTCTTCACTTCAAGCTCCTGGCTTTTTATTCTTAAGTCACGGCGCAGTTCTTCTACCTGGAATAGGTAAGAGATTCTCAATATAATGTCAACATGCATTAATGAAAAGTGCTGTAATAACTTCTAGGAACTGTCAAGAATGATTTCTTCCTCTCTCTCTCTCCCCCCCCCCCCCCG
>JANHFM010002871.1:54463-67129 GCA_032468115.1 Grayia smithii
TTCAAAGGAAGTTTATCAGAATCTAAAGGATAATTTGACAATTTGATCAAGCTTGGATATAAATATATATATATATATACTGTAGAGGACTCAAATCGGATCTACATCCAATATTTGTTGTTATTTTATCTGTTTTGTTGTACTTTTTTGTTGTTGTTGTTGTTGTCTTTGTGTATGTATTGTTGTGTTTTTTTTCTTCTGTTTGTTTCTTTTATTGTTTTGATTTATAATAAACTTTTTATATAAAAAAAAAAGATACACTATTGTGAAGCCAAGTTGCATGTACAGAACTCCAGACTGTATATGCTCGAAGGACTGTAGACATTCTGAATGCACTCATCCTGGACACAGAATCTAAATATTCACAAGGAACAGATATATATGCTAGACACTGCCTAAGCCTCTCTCTGTTTTACTAGATAGGAAACAGGTAAGCCTCACTTAAGGACCACAACTGGGACCAGAATGATCACTGAATGATCATTCAGTAGGATATCACATGATCTCTTTGCTCAACAACTGCAATCTCAACACCTCTAGTTCTGGTTGTTAAGTGATTTCATGAATCATTAAGCAGGTGGGAGTCCCAGGTAAGGTGCATTGGATGCCTCAGGGAAGACCCTTGGAGGTATGATGCAGGTCATGTGCAAATGTCTCCCTGCTCGTGAGCTAAAATTTCTCTGTCAAAATTCAAGCAGGAATTCAGCTTGGGCGAGTAAATACTTGTGCACAGCCTGCACCAGGCCTCCCAGGGCCTCTGCCACCACCAAGGCCTCCCATCCTCCTTACCTTACAGTGTTGCCTCCCTGCTCCAAGACTGTAAATCCTTCATGGATGAAAATCATATCTTGATTTTTCGACTTTTCTTCAGCCAGCCCACAGAAACCAGGGGGAATCCACTTGTCTTTGAAGGCTGACTGTGAATGCCCTGTGCTGTGAACGCTCTGTGCCAAAATACTGCTTGGATTTTGGCATGGACCCTTTACAGCAGGGGTGGGTTCTACTTACCTTTACTACCGGTTCTAAAGGTGCATGCGCGGAATGTGTGGTCGGCCGCTCCCGTGCAGAAGCTTTTTTTGAGGAAGAAAAACCAATAAAAGCTTCCTGCGCATGCGCTCTGCGTGCTCCGCACAAGGACCAATAAGTACAGGTGTGTGGGTGGGCCCGGGACGCTTAGAACCAGTTTGGTGACGTCACAGTGTCACCGCTACCGGGTCGTGCAAACCGGACCGAACCGGGAGCAACCCACCACTCCTTTACAGTCAGCCTCCATAAACCAGGGAGATCTTCCCTGCCAGTTTCTATACTGACTTTCTGGAGAAGCTGACAGGAAAGATTACAAATGGCAGTCACATGATTGCAGGATGCTTGGCAAACAATTGTAAGTACAAATGGGTTGCCAAGTGCCCAGACCAAAATCATGTGCCCATGGAGGTACTACAACAGTTGTAACTTTGGCCATGGGTTCTAATTCCCTTTGTTCAATGCCATTGCTATTTCAAATGGTCAAATTATCATTGATTATATTAATTATAATTAATGATCATTCAAATGATCGTTAAGCAAGGACTATCTGCATATAAATTGGGGAATAGTGTAGATTTCCCACATTTATTATATAGCTTGTATTCATAAATCTAGCTTTATAGAATAGAATAGATGTTAAATCACCATTTTCCCTTGTTAAGTTGTAGTTGAACAATAAAAAGGCAAATTGCAGCAGACTACTGAAATCTTATGATTTGAATGGTTCATTCGATTCCTTTTCTCTTTTTAATCAAGTTATCAGTATTACCCAATCAGTGTTGGGTAACTCTGAAGTTACCTTTTTTTCCACTTTGATATTTGAAATTCAGAAAGGCTTTCACCTTTTGATTTTTTTTTTCTAAGCAGAATACATCAGCATGTTGCTATATAAGAATTGAGCAGCAAGAATTGATAACATTTTGTTATCACTGGTTCGCTGCGCACATGCACGTTTGCTTTGCATGCATGCGTGCGCACCTTCTGCGCATGTGCCCGGCCTCAAAACCATGCCTAAATAGGATGGCACAGAACTGGGGCGAGTGGACGGGCCCACCCACGATTTCCGCTACTGGTTCGCTTGAACCGGTATGAACCGGCTGAATACCACCTCTGGAATTGAGTCAATATTCTGATACTATATTCCGTTGTCCACATTTAGCTACATTAAATTGGAAATACCACCTTAAATATGAATTTACTGTAGATATGACTTACATTTGGTGGAAGACTGAGACGTTCCCCATTTGGTAATGTCAGCAACTTGTTGTCATCCAGAACAGAATTCAAATTTTCAACCCACTCGGGATCAACATCTCCATCAAAGATAATCCACTGTCGTTTTTGTAGTTCCCCTCTCACATTATCTATAATTCTAAATAAGATAAGAATGTAGGACAAGTTAGGCAAATGTTGAATCAGTTTAAACACCTTCTCTGGAAATCTTTCTATTTACTTTCACCACAACTTCTATATTTCACACTTACTTTCTTAAGACGTGGGTGAACAACCCATCTGTCCACTCTCTGGTGTTGGGATCCAAAGTACCATAGAGATGGTCTTTGCTGATAGCTTTGGGATCAATTATATGTGCAACACCTTCCACCCCTTCTAGTCTCTCCAGAGCTTTCAGAAGTACTCTCCAAGCCATGCTCTTTCCACTTCCAGAAGGACCAACCATCATCAAGCCATGGTTGATCTGGGTAATTTGATAGAGCTGAAGAACCTATAAAAAGGAGAATGGGGGAAGATCTTTAATCCAGAATGACAACGGTTACAATAACCTTCTTTAAATTTTTAGAGGACTATTTAGAGCCAAATCTCATAGGATTTTATATTATGTTGTCAATAAGAGTTGCAAAGCCATACCTTTTCCACCCACATGCTACCAATATCTTCTCCATCACCATATGTGAGGTACATTTCCTGACAGACTTTCTTAAGTTCTTCTCTCAGTGCAGTCATTTCTCCTCGGTGATACTGAATGCCAGGGAACACATCTGACAAGAGACTGAAAAGCAGTGGTATATCTTCTGCAACCAGTTTTGGTACCATAGTTTCACAGACACTCTGGATCAGAATCTACATGGGAAAAACATTTATTAGACAAACTAAGAAGCAAAGTAGTTATTTAATAGTGCAGGGTTTAAATACTGGATATAGTAGGATTACTAGACTGAAGTTTAAGCTGGATATTATATTTTCCTTGTTTTTTAAAAGATAACGAGATACTATCAAATACTATTTGTGTGGTGGTTGGTCCAGATGCATTTTTGTTTAAACAAATTACTGTGATTGTTATTAACTGATTAACTTAACATTTATAGTAGTCCAGAGCATTAAGAATACAAATAGTAGCGTTTGCAAAAATGGGATCTGTTTCAAGTGGAAAACAATAATGGGCTCTTCTAATCATTTTGGAAATTTTCAAACCTAGGCCAGCTACTTTGTATTTGAAGTGTGTAAAGCTCAAAACCAAGCCTCAAACACATAACAGTTGTTCTGCACTCCAATGTGAGTGTTTTGAACTCAAAATGAATTGAATCTGAAATGCTATGGACACTTGTACTGAATATTAATTGCAATCCATATTAATTCAAAATCCTTGTATGTTTTTGCATTTAAGGATCAGCGAATTACATAATTATAAGTAAAGGTAAAGGTTTTCTTGCACATGCGTGCTAGTCGTTTTCCAGCTCTAGGGGTGGTGCTCATCTCCGTTTCTAAGCCGAAGAGCCAGCGCTGTTCAAAGATGTCTCCATGGTCATGTGGACTCAATGCTGAAGGCGCATGGAGTGCTGTTACCTTCCCACCAAAGTGGTCCCTATTTTTCTACTTGCATTTTTACATGCTTTTGAACTGCTAAGTTGGCAGAAATTGGGACAAGTAATGGGAGCTCACCCTGTTAGGCGGCACTATGGATTCAAACAGCTGAACTGCCGACCTTCTGATTGACAAGCTCAGTGTCTTAGCTGCTGAGCCACCGTGTGTCCTCTACATAACTGTAGAGTGCATTAAAAGTATAGGGCATACCTCCTGTTCTGGTAAATTTTCAGCAATTTCTCCTTCATCAACAACTTCACCACGCTCTTCCTTCTCTCGTTTTATTCTCTGAATCCTTTCTCTTTTCACATTGCCAGCACTGACTAGTACGCTTTTCAAAGCTCTCAAACCGAAATCATAATGGCTTTGAGAAGAGAGCTGCTCATCACATAGTCTAAGGATATAAAGATATCACTCTCAGCACTATGTTTAAATAAAAACAATAGCTTTAGAGATGAAGACACATTATTATCACATTCTAGAACATTACTTCACAATGTTTCAGCTGTTTTATTAAGTAGTTGAGATACTTTCATCTGTCTCTAGAAAATACACAGCAATATAGGCAATTAGTTAGCAGTTTTGAGCTACTTCTTCATGTAATATGATATAATAAAATAAGAATGGTAACTACAGTAATGCCAGCATCTGATTTCACATAGTTATCCAAGAATAAACCATCCTACATCCCTGTTAACAATGATACTTACTTAAAGAAGGGGACAATCTTGTTGGCAAGCACTTCAGCTGTCCGAAATCCTTGGGAATACAACATAACCTGAGCAATCAGTTGACGATCAGGCTTTGTCATGGCCAAACTACGAAACAGTTTCTTCAAGTTGTCTGGGAGATTTGATCGACCAGCATAGCCAGGGTTCATTGTGATGAAGATTGCCATATCTGGGCTCACTTTCACTTGTTTGTTCAGCAATTCACAGGTAATGGGGGCAGCAGCTGAAAGCAAGCATCTGTCAGTAAGTACACTTTTCACCTCTCCACCTTTCAAAACTGACAGAAAATGAATCCAGAAAGGCTGGGGAAGATTACTGGTATTGTATGTATGTGTACATATATATATAAAATATACATATACATATGTATATGTATATTTTATATATATATATATATATATATGTATGTATATTAGAGCAAAGCTTTGCTCTCACAATCACGAAGCCGAAGACACCAGCCTGAAGATGACAAGTGGGACCTTGTCGAAACGTCACCAAGATACTCCCAATCTTACACGGGAAAAAACCCGAATACATATATAATTATATACATATAATTTTATTTTCACAACTTCTATGGCTGCATATCTCATACAAGGACTCTAGACGGCTCACAACAATCCATAAAACATAGTTAAAAACATACCCTTCACCTTTGCACCAGACCAAACATCCTCACAGCTCAATGCCTCATTCTAGCCCAATGCATGGGGGAAGAGCCAGGTATTCACAGAAGGCTAAAAGGATAGGGATCCCTCTCATCTCTGGTGGGAGGGTCCAAGGTACCAATGGTCCAAGGTGCTATTAGAAAGCAATATTTAAGGGAGGGACCTGGAGTACACCAACCCTCTTTAACCTACCATATTTTTCCGAGTATAAGATGTACCTTTTTCCCCCAAAAAAGAGGGTGAAAATCTGGGTGAGTCTTGTACTCCGAATGTAGCCCCACCCAGTCTCTCAAACGAAGATTTCAGAGGCTGAAAAAAGCCTCTGAAAAAAGCTTCAGAAAAAAAGCCTCTGAAACGAAGCTTCAGAAAAAAAGCCTCCAAAACAGAGCTTCAGAAAAAAAGCCTCAGAGACTTTTTTTTTCTGAAGCTCTGTTTTGGAGGCTTTCAGAGGCAGAAAAAAAAAGTTTTTTTTCTGAAACAGTTTCAGAAGTCTCAGAGGCTGAAAAAAAAAAAGCAAGGCACAGAGCTCACAACCAACGAACCTGTTGCTAAAATTCACCTCTAGGAAGAGCTAATTGGGGGTATTTCGGGAGGCTGATCCACCTGCCAATCAGCTTTTTAAAAAATTTTCCTCCCCAAACACTAAGGCGCTTCTTATACTCCCAAAAATACAGTACTTGGAAGGGCATATACTCTCAGGAAGAGGCAGTCCCACAAGTAACCTGGTCCTGTGCCACACAGGTTTAATGGTGATAAGCATAACCTTCAATTGCACCCAGAAAGCAACTGGAAGCCAATGCAGCTCACATAGCATAGTAATACTCAGGCAAGACACCCAAAACTGTGTGCCACTGCATTTTGAACTGCTTGCAACTTCTGGATGGCCAAGGGCAGCCCCACATAGATTGTATTGCAGTAATCAAAATGGAAGGTGACTAAGGCATAGGTAACTGAGAAATGTATACCCATAGAAAGACAATGATATAGTAAATACAAGGGTAACAACTGATGTATTTTTGGTACACGCTTGTTTAAGTAACCGTAGTCCATATTTTTTCTATATTTAAGAGGAAAAACCCCCATCAGTTTGTTTTCTGGTTATCTTTTATAACTTGGTGACATTTCTACAAGTCTATTTGGAAAGCAGAATAACCTGTGCTGTATAGCAGTTGTTTGGAAACTAGATTCTCATTTTTTTGTCCCCATATTTCTGTGCACAGTCCATCCCAGGCTGCTCAAATGGTTTGCAGAATATACATCCCCTTAGATTTGTGGGGAAGATTATAGTGGCTTTTTTCTTTTTCTAATATTTTTTTGTCTTTTTCCCCCTCTAGATCAGGGCTGTCAAACTCCCATCCCATGGGCCAGAGGCGTCACATGCTCCCAACGCCCATGCCTGGTTTAGCGAAGGAGAAAAAGGTCCTGATATGTCACATGAAGCTGCCGTGATGTGAATTTGAGACCTCTGCTCTAGATAGTCTAATAGTTTTTTTTTTCTCTCACTACATACACTGTAGCACTTATAGTTGAATAAATTACCCCTTTTGACAAGTTTTATAAATACATATATTGCTATATTGTATTACAAAACCAATGGATTTAAAAAAAATTAACTGTAGTGTTTCAAAAATGTAATTATATTTCATAAAATAATAACAGTATTGAAATACAGAAACTATATACTTGGAAAAACTTCTAAAGCACTGCAAAAAAAAAAGCCTTTCTTTTTAAAATACATACATTTGTCATAGTTTGGATTTGAGTGTTCTCGCAAAGCTTCCTGAATACACTGGACTTGCTGAGAAACAGCAGAAAGCATTCGCTCTTCAAGTCTGTTGAACTCATCAAAGCAGCCCCAGGCACCTACTTGGCAGAGGCCCACAAAGATGCGGCCCATTGCCTAAAGAGATAAAGAGAAAAGACACATATTTATATATATGAAATTGAAAAGGAACAGTAAGATGTTAGATATAACTCATCATCTATAAAATTGGACATTTTGCCTGTGGTTTTTAACAGGCAAAATCGCTATATAGTCTGAGTCTTTTGTTAAATATTATAGACATATACAAAAGCTTCCCTTACACTAAAATTTAGGCACATAAAAGATAACTGGATGCAAGATTCCGTTTGTTAATTTGGATTCTAGGATACAATTGGAATTGGCTCCCATCAAATTTTTGGTGTACCGGTAATTCAATATATTGGTTGCTATGTATAAATCTCTTCAAAGTGTAGGACTAGGATATTTAAGGGACTTGTTCTCCATTTGTCTCTACCTGTCCTATTTTGGAGAGGATACAGTGATGGAGTGTGATATTGTCAAGGAGGATGCAAGTGGATGCATTTGAGGTGTAGCATATGTTTGGAGGTGCAACACAGTCAGGGCCCGCTTGAAACGTGCGAGTCAGGGAGGACATGCAAGAGACTGCAAGTGGTATTGTGCAGGCCAGGTAAGGTGCTTGTGGTGTGCGAGGTAGATGAGTGGCTGTATGGTCCAAGTACAGAGAAGTTGGGGTAGATATTATGGGTGGGGATCCTAACCCTATACAATGAAAAACCAAGAATGACATGTCGTGATTCTGCCAAGCTGATTTCTTTAGCGTTTTCACATCTATAGAATCTTGCAAAATTGAAGCACTTTACTATCTGCATCTAACATATACTCTGAGACTATGGGGGGGGGGGGCTGTTTTAACCCTCTTTCTTTCATACAAAATAACTGGGCTACATTGTCTCTTAATGCACTTCCTCTATAATAGGAATCCATCCTACTACATTCCAACACATCCAGTGACTTGTGATCCTTCCCTGAAGGCTTCCCCAGTGACTTTCTGTGGAAGCCAGCAGAAAAGGACACAAATGGCAATCACCTGACTGTAGGGTGCTTGGCAACCAATCATAAATGTGAACGGTTGCTAAGTACCCAGATTACGATTATATGTGCTGGGGCAGCAGGAACTCTGAGGATCATAATCATAATCACCATTCATTCAGCACCATCAAAACAAATGGTCACTGATCAAATGATTGTAGGTTGATGTCTATCTGTAAATCAAAAAATAAATAAAACTGGCTGGGGTTGTTATTGAATTTAATTTTCAAATTATCAAGAATGGAAATTGTGGAGATGACTCAATTGATCTGAATCAGTGAGGGCTTTACAGTTAGCCTATCATGTAAACATTACAGTATTTCTAGATTTATGCAAAAACACCTAGCACTTTTGAGATAGAGATACAACTCGAAACTTTTCTAAAATAATCTAATTATAGATGGAAATGATATACCTGGAAATCAAATGTTTCATCACAGTTGAAAACAAGAACAAATCGTCCAAGCTGATGTCCAAGAGCTTTAACAGATTCTGTTTTACCAGTTCCAGCAGGTCCTGTTCAGATGTAAAAGAGGCAGATTACTTCTGCTCTAGAATAGCAGCATAATCTTGACAGGAAAAGAGCAACAATTTACCAAATGGAGATCCTCCCAGCCTGGCCTCCAAAGCTTGTGTCATTGTCAGGTAACAACGATCAGTGAGAGGAGTCTGTACCAGTTTATCTTGGACTCCAAGGTACTCAAAGCCATAGTTAAATTTGGCATTAGCCATCTGGATGGATAGTTGCTGCAGTACATCAGTTTGTTTAGGATCAAAGTAGAACCTCATCTGGCTCAACCAATCAAATGATTTGGAGTTGTCAATTTTGCTCTTGACCAATGATCTGGTAACATCTCTTTGATGAACCAATTCGGTGATCTTTTGAAAAAGCAATAATCAATCTTAGTATGTGCACACAATTGAAACTTTATTAGATCATGAAATGCATTAACATGAATGTCTGACCAAGAGGCAATTAGTTAAGATGATGTCTTACCAGGTGTTCCAGTTTTTTTCTGCGGAGAGGAGGCTGTTCCATCAGTACAGAATCTGCAAGCACAGTCAGTGTCGCTTCGACATTGGTTAGCACAGATTGCAGAGGGGTACTATCACCACCTCCCCCTATGCTGTTCAAAGCAGACTCCACATTTTCTGACCAGGCAATCTGAGCTGAAAGGACGACAAGTTGGGCCTAGAGAATTTTAAAAAAAGTCTAAGTGTTATCGGTTATTTTGGCTTCCTTTCTCTCAAAGCATTTTATCATATTATAATGCTGAAAGTAAAAATAAATAAATACCTGATATTTGTCAATCCATGAGATGTAAGTAGCTGGATCAATTGAAGTTCCTTTGCCGAAGATCTCAATTTCTGTTTCAGACTCAGCAAGAAGTTTGGCAAGTGTTACCCTCATTTCTTTTTCAACAAGTGTGAGCCACTCATTGATCTTGGGATGCTCAGTGATTGACACAGGAGTTTTGAATATCACCTGGAAACAAAATTGTAAGCTTGTTATTGGTTTTAAGAGAAAAATGTTTTATGCCACCAGATTCAGAAAACACATTTATACCTCTTCTCCCTCACGTGATGATATTCCCAGAACAACAGAGTTGTCGTCATTGAGGATAATGCTTGACACGCCTGCAAACATCTTCTTGAAATGTTTCTGCAGTTTTGCTACATTTTTGCTGTTTCCAATGATTTCAAGCAAATCTTCATCCCCAACAAAATAGAACCTTAAAAATAAAGTTCAGTATTTCAATAGATCCACACATCAAAACAATGAAGCTCAGAACCAAACTATCTGATCAATTTGCAAAGAAAAATCACAATCAAAGCAAAAGAAAAACTTAAACTATTGCTTAAGTCATGTACACTTATGTAGTTGCACAATTAATTCTGAACTAAATTGCTTACCGAGGGAAAGAAGCCCTCTCTCTCTCCAGATATTCTCCCAAAGCTTTTTGTATCTTTCCAAGCAAGTCTGCTAATCTTTCCAGAGATCTCTGTACCCCCTGGATATTCAGAACATCCATCACCAAGGGAGATTTTGATACCTTTTTCATGAGAGCCAGAAATTCTGTGCTGATGCTGAAAAGCCAAGAGGAGAGAATACTGATGCACGAGACATATAATACCTTCCACTATATTTACTTATATTTTTATACCACTGAAATTGCCAAAGACTCAGAACAGTTAACAAATGATCATCATGATGTAATATAAACCAAAATTTAAAATAATTGGATCTAAAAATGCAGGCAGTCCTTATTTACCAACTGCAATAGGGACCATCAACTTAAGTGGTGTGGTCATTAAATGTGATGTCAAGTGAGTGCATGAACTATCTCAGTTCTGATTGTGGTCATTAAATGTGATGCCACATTATCACTATTTTCAATTTCCTGCAGGCATCCCCATTGATTTTGCTTGGTGAAGCCTGCTTTGAAAATCGCAAATGTTAATCACATGACCCAGAGATACTGTAACCATCATAAAAGTACGCTGGTTGCCAAGTGCCTGAATTGGGATCAGGGGAGTCACAAATCTCTGTTTTCATCATAAATTCAGATAGTCACTGACTGAATGAGGACTATCTGTTGTTATATAAACCTGATGGAACATTAACAATTGATTTAAGGGGAGGCTGGTCTATAGAAATTAGCACATAATCAAAAAATAGGATCTCCTGACATCATAGATGTCGGGAACAGCTAGTCGCGTCTTCTGTGATAATTCCATAGAACAACTTTTACAGGATTATATAGGATGATGAGAATACAGTTCTGCAAATACTAGGTATCAAGTCACTTAGGATTTTATAGGTCAAAATCAGCATTTTCAACTGCATTCAGAAACTCATTGGTAGCTAATATAGATTCTGTAATAGCATTATTATATATAGTCCTGTAGCCAACACCAGGAACCATTTTATACCAGTTCCAGTTTCCAAGTGGACTTTACAGAGAAATATGTAGAGATAGTTGCAATGGTGACATAATTATTACTGTTGAACTGTGTCATAAAAACTCCAAAACTAAACACAATATTAACATTCTCATGTTTATAACTAAAATTGGGGTTAGACCATTACCTTTGGAACCTCTGAGTTTCAACTGGCAGCAGATGTTTGATATCAGCACTACCTGTGAAGATGCCTTCCAAGTAAACCCATCGCCTCTGGACATCAATCCAGACATCAAACAATGCCATAATTCGATTCAGTTTGTCTTCCCAGCTAAGGGCATCTTCTTCAAATACCTAAAAATAAATAATAAGCTTCAATTAATGAAAGAAATTCACACTGAAACTAATTAAGGCATTTATTAATTTACGAGTCACAATAAAACAATTATATTTACTAAAAGTATTGATTGTATCTCCATAAAGACTACAATATGATATACAATAAAATATAATAAATGTTAAAACTTTTTAAAATTGTATTTCAAGTCAGAAATTAGAATATTAAATGGCCAAAGTAATTTAATTGTTTTTCAAAATGTGCAGGGCTTTTGCTACGTTTTATTAAACAGTTGCTGCAAATGATTATATTTCTCATACAGATCTTAAAACACAGGCAGACTGGTGATACAAGCAGATATTCAGATAGCTGGGCAATAAAACCATTCAAGATGTGAACTGTGATTGGAAACAATTGTCTTGTCATTCACTGTGAGTAGCCTAGCTGCCACATTTTACTGCTATTGGAGCCTCTGTATATTCTTCCAATGATCATAATTTATAGATAGTTTTGTATAGAAGCTTGCACATTGCGCTTATGCGTGTAAATTTTTTCAAGAATAAATTGAAGCATGGTTTAACATATACTGTTGAAAAATACTGCGATATGGAGAAGATAAAATAAATATAGCTAGTCATTACCTTGTAGTATGGAGAAAGCTTCATTGCAGATACACTGTTGATATGCTCCTTCACCTTGTTGAAGAGGTCATCCCAACCACGAATCAAACGGCATTTGTTTTGATAGTTGACCAAGTCCAACTCATAGGTATTCCATACTTCACGTATCTTTAAACAAAAGGAAGTAACAATGAGACCTAGTGCTTAGGGTAGTAAAGACTATGAAACATCTTTACAAAACCCTGATACAAAATACAATGAATTCATATTTTTGTTAAAATCACTAGAATATAAATTGAAAATCTATGAAATGGTATAGAAATTAAAAATGAATTGCTACCTGTTTCAAGAATTCTTCCAGTGCCATCTCTCCTTGTGCCACAAGTAGCACATCCTTCACAATCAATTCATTCTTCTGCAAATCAACATCCCAAATCTGCCCTAGAGTTAGTTCAGAAACCACCCAATTGACATGTAGCCTCTTCATCAATTGTTTCCAGTGACGATCCTTAAGAGCTTCTGATTTCAGCTCAATTACCAACATATTGATCTGGAAGAAAAAAGAAAAAAAAGCATAAAACCGTTCTTTTAAAATCAACATACTGCTATATTGAAGTAATTTTCAAAAGCAACCTTACCTTCATGTAACCCTTCAGAAGTCTCTGAACGTATTCATAGGATGCAT
>JANHFM010002871.1:70538-81272 GCA_032468115.1 Grayia smithii
ATAAGACGACCCCCCACTTATCTGAAGATTTTAATGGGTTAAAAAGTCGTCTTATACACCGGAATTTACGGTAGTTTACTTCTCCTTTTTGTTTTTGTTTAGGGTAACTTAATATAATAAATGACCATCACATTTACTATAGAATATTCTTACCTTGGAAATCTGAGAATGAAATTCTGTCATGTTTTGGCCCAGCATTTGACCAAATTTGCTGAGAACTTCTTTATGCCAGGAGTCATACTTCAAATTCACTTTGGATTGAACCTACACAATGAAGATAATGATAGTTTTATTCTATAACTTTCTATTTCTGTAACACAAAACTCTACTTTTATATTTATATTGCATTTCTTCATTCATTCTCATTTATTTATTTATTCTGCATATGTTAATGGAAAGAAACTAAAAAAAACCCCAGCAATATCTATGTTTTTGACTTTCAAAATTTGTTTTACAACTTGATTAGATACTAAATTAACAGACCAATAATATTACTCAATAGCATGTTTGGAAATGTTTACCTTTCCATAATCTATGATAACAGGCCCAAATTCCTTCCTAGTTTCTGCATTGTCAAAGGTTCCTCTGGCTTTTCTGATTTGAACCAACAGTGCTTGCCACTTGTTTAAGTCTTCTCCAAGTCGATTATAGATATTTTCAGCTTGCATGTCCCATAAACACTGGTACTGCAGCCAAACCTATAAACCAAGCACACACAGAAAGGAAACTTAAGCAATTTTAAGAAAGACGTCATCATTTCTGAACAAATTGAAAACTACTTTTATGAATTTAAAGTCCTTCAAAAAACAAAATACAAATTCTCCAACCTATAAAATTAATGTACATGGTAAGAACGTAAAGGCAGAACATTCAGCAATAAATAATCAATCAAGACATACAGAATACTGATACATTATCTCAAAATGAACCCCCAAGAAACAAACTATGATCCTACCTTAACATATTGCTCCACCTCTGTTACAATCCCCTTGACAGCAGAATAAGCTTCCTCCAGAGCTGAAGGACCATCTGGCATCCGTGTCAAAGCATTACGATAAAACTTTTCTTCTTCTGATAACTCATAGTGCACACCAACCTAATCAAATCCAGAATTAAATACAGAACAATTTTTTTAAAAATTAAAACAATTAGCAATTTCACCAAAATTCTTGAATGTCTCAAGAATTCTTTGAGTCAAATGTATGTATACGCGCGGGTCTGTATGTTTTACCTGGTATCGCTGACTTTGGATTCTAGGAAGTGAGAGTATTATTGTCTTCCAAGCAAACAATTCTTGGAAGAGTTTATATCTGCAGTCTTCAATTGGTGGATTCAAATAGATCACCTGATTGGTTATTCGTAGTTCATGTACAACATTCTGTAAAAGTATAAAGCCATGTTTAGTTTTGCTATACTAGCTAAAAGACATAATATTCATTTTAAAAACCTTCCAATGTTATAGTTGAGATTACAATGTGATAGACCACGTTGCCCAGATATATTACTTCAAACGGTATCTCAGAACCAATCTATTCTATGCAATTATTTCATTAACTATTTAATATTTGCAAAGCCTAAGTACCAGAGTCAACATTTTTTTACTTATCTCACCACTTATTCTTCTGTTCTTTCACAAATCATAAATATTCACATGAAAAAGACTTTAGGACAGAGACCTATCTCTTTTGACTATGAAACATACATACAATTATCTTATTTGTTTCATATTCCAATAGAAAAAGCAAGTTCAGTGAGATAAAGACAACAAGTGAATAAATATGAGGTACATGAAAAGAAATTAACATAATCCATATGCTGGAAACCAGATTGAAGGTTTGAGAAAGCTATTAAAATTTTTAGCTATTGAGTAGTCATAGTAGAACACAGGCATCCCACTTTTCTCTTATCCCCAAACTTTAAATACAGTAAATTGCCAATGTGACACAAGGTAGAAATTTTCTAGTAAAATTCTGGAAGATAGCTTCTCTGAAAAATTATATTTACTGCATTTGTACAAATACGAATAAACTTCAACAGAATCACTACTGGTGTTCTTCAACCAATATTAATAGTATTAATAGTATTCGAACTGCACAGATATAGTTTAAAGTGAAAACTTCACTTACTTTGATTTTGGGCTCTCCACCAGGTTTATGACTGACTTGTGGAGCATCTGTATCCATATCTACTTCAGCTTTGTCATCAGCTTGACCAAGAAGTACTTGTGTCCATGCTCTCAACCCAGCTTGCAGACGAACTCCTAGTATTCTCTCAATCTAGGATGCAAATATATTCAACAATTGTATCACTTGACAACAGTGTTTATTTTTATTCATATTTTAAGTAAAATTTCTATGTCAATGGTTGCATTGAACGGCTACAGAATATGCAACAGAAGGGCTAGTTAGACGCAGTTCACATAATACACGGAGTCATGACGACTTAGGTCTGCGACTGCCATTTTTAGCAACTGTTAGAAGTTATGATGGTACAGAAAAAGTAATTCTATAGCCAGTCCTCACATTTACAACCACTGCAGCATCCCCATGGTCGTGTGATCAAGATTTGAGTGTTTTGTAACCGGTGGATGTTTATGACAGTTGCAGTGTCCCATGGTCATGTGATTGTCATTTGTGCACTTCACAGCCGGCTTCAAGAAGCAAAGTGAATGGAGAAGCTGACAGTAAAACTGCAATTCATAGACACATAGTGTCTCACTTAACGACTGCAGCTGAAGTGAGGTCATAAGTCTGTGTAGTGACATGAAGTCTCACTTAACCACTGTTGCTAATTGACCAAATTGCCAGTTTCAATTGTGGCCATTAAGTGGGACTACCTTAACATAAAACAAGTATCAATATGACTGAATATTACATGAAAACTGTGCCACTGAAAAATTTGGAAAACAGAAAATCCCTTTAAATTTTAAAGTAAAATATGGTTAAGAATAAAATTTCCAAACATTATTTGTGGATTCCTGAATAAAATTTGACAGTTTTAAATTTTTACCCTTAATATGATTTGAATAAGTCTGAACCATTTAGAAAAGGTGCCAAAGAAAAATCAAAAGAATTTTAGGAACCTGCATTCACCACCAACAAAATATAACCTTGCCACTGCTATATTGGATCATGTAGCTTAACAGTTTTAGCTTGTACTTAATAACCAAGGAAAAACTTATTTCTAGAACCGGTTGTTTGTTCAATTCTTATTTCCTTTTATCTCTTAGAACATTTCGTCATTCTTCAATATGCATTTATGCACGTTATCATCTGAACAGAAAAACTGATAAAAATAGTATTCTTATCAATCATAAGCAAATAGATTGAATTTTAAAAAGATTTAAGCATAAATAACATTATACTATTATGTATGTTTGCAGATATGCTTTACTAAGCTACAGTGAGGGCTATTTTCAGGTAAGTGTATCAACTTGGAATTTAGAATAGAAGGAAATCAAGAGAACTGTGGATTCAAGCACCTATTCATGTTTTTTCCCCAAGATATAATCCAGAAAGTTTAGGAAGAAATACAGCCAGTGAAGCTTACCTCCATATCTAACTTATTCACCCAAATTGGCAAATTGGAATATGAATGAAGATTCAGATCATCCACAGCCTTCTGAACTCTGTTTAAAATTTCAGAGAATGTTTTGTGATCATACATGCATGTTTCCAAGGATCTGACTTCCAGGTCTATTTTCTCTTCAATGATAAGCAAGTCATCCACCTAGAAGATAGAAAATAAACCTTTAGTACTTAACAATCCTTCTCCCCCCCACCCGACTTTGTAATTGTAATTATGTAACAATTTTATAGTCATTGGACAAAGCAATTATGTTTGGAAGAGTAAGCGGTAAAAGGAAACCAGGCTGTCAAAGAACACGGTGGCCGGACACTATCAAAGCTGACACCAGCCAGAGTATAGAAAAACTTAAAGACACAGTGCAAGATCAGAAGGTGTGCAGAGATCTGGCCTATAGAATCACCAAGAGTCGACTGAATGGATAACATTATCATGGTAATTTACAGAGCTAGTTTGATCTAATGGTTAAGGCACCAGGGTAGAAACCAGGAGACTGTGATTCTAGTCCCACTTTAGGCATGAAAGCCGGCTAGACGATTTTGGGCCTCTCCCAGCCCAAGATGCCAGACTTCCGTGTCAACACTTTGTTAATCCAAAAAGTGGATCCTGCACTTGCAAGAAAATTCTAGGAAAGGGGGAAAAAGTAGCATAAATTGTATCAGCTAAGTCACCTAGGAACTGATACTTTGGTTTCTAGAGAAATGCCTGCAGAAACAGAAGATGAAATGAGGTTTTTTAAAAGATTATTTACTGCTCCTAATCTTATATTTTGCTCTCGTGGAAATGTTACTGGGTCACTCATCCATTTAAAACCTCAAGCTTGAAACTAGTATGAAAATAAACTAACCTTTTCCTGGAAATTGAAGACTGTCTCTGCCAATCGCTGAACGTAAGGATCAAGTTTGTAAGATTCCCACACCAGTGCAATGCCCTCTGCAATCAAAGCCTGCACTTCCTTTTTAAGACCCGCAACCAAGAGAGATATGGTATTTCGTTCTTCTACTTTTTCACAAGTACGTTCGTATGTACGAACACTCTCGATCAAAGAGATGGCGAAAGGATAGAGCTGATTGGCTTGGTGAGCTTTGTTGACTATTGCAAGAGGAACCCGAAATCCAAGCCACTTGAGGTTACGGACTTCTTTGGATAGTGTAATTATTTCTGGGAGGAAGTTAACTTTTAGCTTGAGGACATTTCCTGTTCTGCCTCTCACACGAGTGCTCTCAATGGTAAAAATGCGACCAGAGACACCAAGGTTTCGCTGCTGAACCTTCCGAGCCCAATCATCAAATATTTCTTGAGTGTTGAGCTTCATACGGAAGCTGTCTCCATCTTGCTTTAGCTTCTGTCCTTCTACATGGTTCTCCCATCCCTTCCCAAGAACATCTTCAACACGCTTCATGTAAGCTGTAAGTTGCCTGTCAATCTGTTTAGCCCAGATTATAGATCCTGCAACAGGAGGCAAATCTCGAACATGACTCATTTTGCAAGCTTGACTTTGAGGATACTGAACTTTGAATTTGTCATGAAGTGATTCTATGTCGTCTTTCACACGTTGGATTAATTGTGTTTGGTATTCACGGATGGCACCTCTAATATGTGGCCGAACAAATAGAGCATTAAATCTGGAGAAGATTCTGAACATTTCATTGGCATTCTTGGCTGTGCCAAGCTGATCCCTGAGGCGAGCAGTAATGCGGGTTTCAACTCTATCAATTCTTTCATCATATCGCTTCATTGCAGCTTCCCAGGCTTCTGTACCTTCTTTGGACACATCCAAGCCATCTACTTCTTTCACATTCTCATAAGCAAGATTTACTTCCTCAATTGCATTAGCATCAGCGGCATCAAACAACACTTCTGCTACTTTCATATCTTGAGGCTCAGGCACATCTCCCTGATTTTGCTGGGCCACCGCTGTAACCTATGTAAAGTCAGCAGTTAATAGGATATTTATCATTCAGTATTCAGAAAAGTAGGCTTTTAATACTCAAATAAAAAATGGGTCTTAATATTCAACAAAGTTTCTAAAAAAAACCCATGACCTGTTCATTTAAACTCAAGATGCCAGTATACTTGCTATGAGTTTTCACCATCTATTTTATTCTGTTTTTGCAATATTTATTCCCACTTGCCAATTATGGGAGGGGTTTTTTTTTGCCATTCAAACTATTTTTTGGGAAGCTGGTTTATAATACCCTTTTCAATTAAAAAGAGCCTTCACAGAAGCCTATGAAACAAACACCTGCAAGATTAAATGCATGCTTAGGATTTGGAAAACCTATCAATATTTTAACAAAAAGGGCAATGTGTATTACCTGAGGCCGTAGGACTCTGACAATGACTGCTCTTAGTTGTTCATGCTGCCGCCGAAACTTCCTCATTTGATCAAGACGAGCCTGCAGCTTTCTGTGGGCAGGATTGATACGCCATACCATCTTCAGATTTTCTTCTCGCTTTCTTTTCACAATGTCTCTTAGTAGGACCTGCAGTTTCTCATATTCATCATCCCAAGATTGGAAGACTTCAAAGCATGCAACCATGACCTGAAATAATATTGAATAAAGAAAATTAATATATCCTGTATTTTTTTTTTTAGTTTATTATGCAAGACATAGTTTACTTAAAATCCGTCTTCTTGATTTACAGAGAGACACAACTAGTAATCAGCCATTATGGAACAAATACTATTTCAGGGCTGTTTGATTTTCAAAATTTCAGAATCTTGTAAATTGAAATCTGTGAGAAAGCTATCTTTAAAAATAGTTATGGAGAATCACCATACGGTCAATATGAATAATTTGCTTCAATGCTACGGTTTTTGTGCAGTAGGAAATAAGCTGTGTGTCTTCTGAGCTGAAACTAATATTCTGTCCCAATGTTTGGTCATTTCTCTCATCATATCTTCATGTAAGCAAGACTTACCTTCTCAAATTCTTCATAGGCAACATGCATCAGTTTTCGTGTCCCCAATACTTTGAGTAACTGGGAACTTAAGTCTCTTGAAATGGCTTCCACTAAGCGCAGAGCTCTTTGAATAGGATATTTTGTATTTCTGATTTTTCTCAGGTGAGTGAATATTGCCACCAATGCCTGTCGTATTTTATCCAGTTCAGTTGCAGACAACAAATCATTTAGAGGGAAGTCTTTCATTAATGGATTATAATCATTAACTGTCTCCAATGCCTGTTTCAGACCTGGGTGTTAAAAAAAGGAATATGGATTTGCTTTTTTAAGTGTTAAAGCAGTAAAAAAAAAATACTTCTGCCAAATTCTGTTTCTGGATAGCTCTTACCTGTGTCTGTATCAAAGCTAACAGTAGCATGAAAACGTTTGCCATGCTTCAAAATATCTAATGTTAATAGAACTTCAGGGCTTTCACGCTTCTCCTGAATACGGTAAAGAGCACGTTCCAAATTTAGCCAGAAGCTGATTTCTTGCAAAGCGGTACCTGATGCAGGATCCCTATCTAATTTGGTCACCTAGAAAAACAAAATGAAGAAATATATTTAATGAATTAAGCCATAATTTTATGCGACGTGTATAGTGTTTGTTTTTCTTATTCTGCTTCAGTCGCTTTAATATATAAACAGTGAACAGAACAATATGAACTTGTGAATACCAACCTATCTACAGAAAAGTAATTATAGCAAAAAACCTTATTGATTGTATGCAACCAATAAAAATTTGGTAAATTCAAAAAGTAGTCAAAAATGGGCAGGTTAAAATATTGTGGGATATATTAATACAAACTGAAAAAATTTTGGTGGTAACACACTAGATTTAACTGAAAACTAGAAAATGTGGAGAGTTAATGTGGCAATAGCAGAAATTAGTAGAAGACAAAGAATAGGATAAGATCACAAAGTATCAAGGTCTGAAAACTGAAATATTATAGCATAAATTGGCCATGGTGATCCCACTGTCTATTGGCAGAGAAGGTGCCATACTAAAATATATTGAATGGCATTTAGAAATTATACGCTTTGACAAAATTTCTGACAGTTACAAAAGTCCACACTGCTTGGATCTGCATATAAACTACACTACTATATTATGGGATCCAAGGTTCTTGGGGAAAGGATGATGAGTATGAAGACCAACACCAGCTAAAGAAATGGCAACTGAGTTTTCACATTTTTATACATATATAAGAATAATAATACATTTCCCAATTTACCTTTTGGATTTCTCTAATCCAGCGGTTAACTCCAGATTGTAGCTGGTTGAGAAAAGTTGGGTCCTCAACTTTATCACCAAAATCAGTAACCTTTGGCTTTTCTCCACGTTCATAGCATTGCTTGGCAACATTAGTGATAATTGGATGAATTGGTAAACTAATCTCTGGTATTTCAATATTCTGCTGCAAATGCAGTAGTCCCATTTCAAGTTCTGCAATTTTTTTCTCAACTGAAGGAGCCATTTTATCCCCATCCCTTAGGAGAAACACAAAGACAGGCTAAATAAAAATCTACATATGTAATTAAGACATTTACAATACATATGCATGCAATCCGGAATATGTTGCCCACTAACACAAACGTAGAGTAAGATATTACTATTAAAATAAACGTGATAAAAGAATGAGAGGTGCCACACAATTAACTGCTGTTACAATGTTTTCACAGGGAATCACACAGTTCAGAAAGTTGCCTCTTTCCTATAAGGAGCCATGGGAGCTTGAAAGCTTCAATCCCACCCAGCCCCCCAAAAACCCCTCTTAAAATATCTTCTAACAGTTAGGATCTTGACTATCAATAATTTTCCATGTATCTTCCCATATTTTTTCTTCTTTTTTTTTAAATTCATTCATCCATATCAGAAATACAAATTGTACCAACTGGAGTAGTTACCGGTCTGCCTTGCCAGATTCTCTGATGTAAGATTTAAAGAACGGAGCAACAGCATTGCTAATGAAGGAATGCAAAGTTTCATAGGGAGAATCTTCGCTGAGAGTGAGAACTCTGAGCTGGGATGACACAGGCTTGTCTGCATCAATTACTGGTGTCCGCTTAATGAAAGCCAAACTATAGATTACAAAAAAATAATAATTAGTGAACATTTACTCAGTTTAACATGAAGACATTCAAATTCTAGGCAGTTTTAATTTTTGTTAAGTTTGTATCTTATTTCCACTTCAAACATGTACTCAACTAGCTAATAACAATATTAAAGAAAGATATTACCAAAACCTAAACATTGGTTAAATACTTTTGTAGTATCACAGAACCTATTTTATATTGTCTGTCTGAGTCAGTCAGTCAATCAATCAATCAATCAATCAATCATCTAATTTTTATGGCTGCCCAGCTCACAAGCGACTGGGTGGCATTCAACAAAACCAAAACAATAAAATCCTACCAAATTACTTGAAAGGCCCTATGTCTAATAACAGCAATTTGCCTGCTGAGAAGTAACCTATCCTTGAATCCATGCTCAACCCTACTGACTTCCATGGACAGGTTCATGCAGTTTTCTTGGCCATAATTTAGAAATGGTTTGACACTGCCTTCTTCTGGGGAGGTTTTGACTTCCCATCTAGCGTAGAACCATAGAATTTTCTGGTAGTCTGACCACAAAAATTAAACTATTAAAAGAGTATTTAAACCAGGATCAGACAAGAAAGCTTCTCCAATGTGAATTGGCAAACCAACATGTATGTGCTGCAACCTAAAATGATAATAGCACAATTCAGCATCAAATTATTAGAATGTTCAATTTTTGAGAAAAATAAAACCCTTAAATAATTATGTAAGCTTTTGATGTGCTTAACAGTTTTACTAGGCAATTGACTCCCATTAAAAAAGGAGGGATTGAGCATTCCGACCCTATTCTTTCCAGTGACTATAATTCCTTACAGCCTTGGACAAAAAAAAAAAGCCAAATAAATGTAGTCTCTGATTGTAAGATGCTTATCCAGGTCTCTTTTCAAATCACACCTTTTAGGACAGTGGTTCTCAACCTGTGGGTCGGGACCCCTTTGGGGGTCGAACAACCCTTTCACCGGGGTCACCTAAGACCATTGGAAAACACATATTTCTGATGGTCTTAGGAACTGAGACACCACTCCTCTATCTGTCTCCAGGCGGGTCTGCCCACATGCAGATACCGCCCACATATGAGTACCCGGCGTGATGACATCATCGCGCCAACCCCATCACATACACCCCGTACAAATACAGGTGTATGTTGGTGCCATAATGTACTTATGCGGACCAGTCACACGTGTGTAGAGTAGCAAAATTACAGTTACGAAGTCGGAACAAAAATAATTTTATGGTTCAGGGTCACCACAACATGAGGAACTGTATTAAAGGGTCGCGGCATTAGGAAGGTTGAGAACCGTTGTTTTAGATGATTCATGGTTTGACACAAGATCTGCACATTCAGTTATGTTATATAACAGAATAACAGGGCTGGAAGAGACCTTGGAGTCCAACTCCATGCTCAGGGAGGAAACCCTATACCAATTCAGACAAATGGTAATCTGTTTTAATCCGTAACCTCTTCTTAGAAACCTCCAATGTTGGAGAAATCCACAACTTCTGGAAGCAACTTCCACTGATTAATTTTTTTTAACTGTCAGAAATTTCTTCTTAGTTCTAGGTTATTCTCTCCTTGATTAGTTTCCATCCATTCTTTCTTGCCCTGCCTCCAGATACTTTGGAGAATAGGCTGTCCCCTTCTTCTTTGTGGCAAGCACTTAGATAGCAATAGCACTTAGACTTCAATATCACTTTAAAGTGCTTTTACAGCCCTCTCTAAGCGGTTGACAGAGTCAGCCTGTTGCCCCCAACAATCTGGGTCCTCATTTTACCTGCCTTGGAAGGATGGAAGGCTGAGACAACCTTGAGCCTGGTGAGATTTGAACTGCCAAATTGCAGGCAGCCAGGAGTTAGCAGAAGTAGCCTGCAGTACTACACTCTAAGCACTGCACCATCGTGGCTCATGGATATTGAAACACTGCTCTCATGTCCTTCCTTGTCCTTCATTTCAGTAGATGAGACATAGTAGATGAGTAGATGAGATGAGTCCCTATCACCCATCTCCTCCCACGTATGACTGTATAACGGTAACCTTGTTGCTGGTAGCCTTAAGATTTTTACTGACTGTTTCCTAATATGATTCAATTGCTTATTTGTTCCCTAT
>JANHFM010002871.1:88174-108885 GCA_032468115.1 Grayia smithii
GCGCGGCCGCATTCTGAACCAACTGAAGTCTCCGGGTACACCTCAAGGGCAGCCCCATGTAGAGGGAGTTACAGTAACCTAGCCGGGAGATGACCAGCGCTTGAGTGACTGTACGTAAGGCATATATGTGCTCAAGTCTGTCAGTTGCTGGGAGCAGACCAATCTAATGGGTCTAAGCCCCCTGCAGTGGGTGGTGTTGCTAGATAATCCCATAGAAATGAAGGGGTGATCCAATCATGACAAAGGGAACACCAAATGGTGACCACTCTTCTGAGTTGGGCTCTAGATGACTTGGAATAGGCCCACGGCTGCAATGATCTCCCAACATGCCTCAGACGGCACTTCTGGGTAAGGCAGATAAAAGCACTCCAGAACCATTAATCTGGGGAACTCCACCACTAACCTAAAAAGTAAATTAAAACGAGAAGATTTTGTTCCAGAATTTTCTTTTTTTCCATAAATCAGGAGTGAGTAAACCTCAGATCTGTAGAATCTATTCAAACACACACACACACACACACTACTATTCTAAAATCCACCAGCCTCAGTTTGGTGCAAAAATTGTGAAGAAAAAGTTAATGGTCACACCAAAATGCACTACAAGTAGTCCTCGACTTATACATCAGTTCATTTAGTGACCATTCAAAGTTACAACAGCACTGAAAAAAGTGATTTATGACTACTTTTCAGTTACAACCTTTGCAACAACCCTAGGGTTGATGATCAAAATTCTGATGCTTCGCAACTGGTTCATACTTAAGATGGTTGCTGTGTTGGAAGATCATGTGACCCCTTTTTGCGACCTCCTGATAAGCAAAGTCAATGGGGAAGACAGGTTCATTTAACAACTGGGTTACTAACTTAACCATTGCAGTGATTCACTTAGCAACTGAGGCGAGCAAGGTCAAAATGGGGCAAAATTCACTTAAAGGTCTCACTTAACAACAGACATTTTGGACTCAATTGTGGTCTTTAAGTTGAGGACTACCTGTATTGGCTTTTTCTCAAGTTTCCTTAGTACTGGTATTAGCAATCTAATTTATGCTATGATTTATTCTGTTGCTACCATTGGTAAACAAGCAGAAACAAGCAGAAGTAAAAAAAAATCTTGCCAATCTACAAATTATAGTACAAGATATACTAAATCCAGGTGTTCTGCCAACCCTTGCTTTAGATTTTCTTTGAATATATGCCCGTATAAGGGAACCCCCCCCCAATCTTCACTATTTTACTAATATGAATACATGAACTGTTTTATGTTATTTAAATATTGTAAATATTTAGAAGAATTGTGAGATGCTGACTTTTTACCCAGCCTTTGGTGAATGAGAGACCTTACTTTTATCACACTTGCTATTGTTTTTTTTTAAATGGTTGAAAATTGTTTCATTAGTCATAAGTTGTTGAGAGTTAGGCAGCATACAAGTTTAATAAAATATGTTGAAAAACAGTAGCATAAGCTCACTATATGAAAAAGTACATAGCTTGTTACTAATAGTTTAGAATGGATTTCAGAAAGGCACTTTTATTCACATAGAAAATATTTTCAAATAGATTTTTTTCATGTATATTATAAGCTAGAGTACCATTTGACTTTCAACAGTTGTAACCAAACTGATTTGCATTTAATTCGACAATTACAGTAGTTGGGAACTCTCCATGCTGTGTGATTGGTTTTTATACTTTTTCTTTCATGTGAGTCTAATTCATAGTCGCTTTTAATTTTTTGAGGGGTAGGGCACTGGCCCATCTTGTTCATGTTGAACTTCCATCCTTGGCTTTGGTTTAGAGCAGAGGTGTCAAACTCAAAACCCGTGGGCTGGATCCGGCCTGTGGGGCTAGCCTGGAAATAGCAAAGGACTGGCCCACCTTGCCTCTGGCAGTCAAAATGGGGCAGGTGCAGCCCCCCACACCCCATTTTTGGCCTGGATGACACTGTTTTGGCTGGCAGGGTGTTGCAGGAGGTATCTGTCCCATCTCCCCTCCCCCAGCCGGCTCACGGAGAACAATGCTGATCTGGCCCTCGAAAAAATCCAGTTTGACACCCCTCATTCAGAGTAATCTTTTAAAGTAATGTAATAATTTGTATCAGTTTAATGAGCATATATACAGTGCTACTTATCATTAATTGGTTCTGAGAAGCATGATTAGTACCAAAAATGATGAGTACCAAGTGGTTTTTTTCCTATAAGGAATAATGTAGGGAGTCACAAGGCAGCCAACACTGACAAATTCGAGCTTATGCGTTGAGTACCGAACAATGAGTACAGGGACAACATTTTCACATCAAAATGTGTTGAGTGCCAAATTCGATGAGTTTCAAAGCAGTTGATTAGCAATGTCATTGTATAAGCCTTCTGTGTAGTACATCCATGCAATAATAAATACCGTATGCTGCTATCCTGAAAAGCACAAATTGATGACAATAAATATCCTGAGAATTCACTTGCTATTCAGGTCATTGGTTACATATAATGGCGCTTCACTCAGGCAGAGGACTAGTATTTATTTACTCTCCATTCCACAGCTACTGCAGCTTTCTTCTGTAAAGATAATCTAGAGCCTTGACAACCTGTTGTGTTTGGGTGGGAGGGGAAGATAGGAATGGAAAAGTTAAATGATGCTGCATTTCAAAAGCTGGAGGGTGTAACTCATCATGCATTTCCTCTTAACCGAGGAAGAAAGACTATAAAGGCAGTTATGAAGATGCTTCATAGTCTCTATTTTGTATGAAGCCAGGAAAAGAGTGAAGTTTTGATGTGTGTAACAGTTTCATATAATAGTATCCATGACCCCATAACCCACATTAGGTTTTCTAAAACTTCTGGAATATGCTAAGTCTTAAGATGGTAATTAAAAATTAACATGGTAATTAAAAAAATATACTATTTTGTAGAAGTGCTGCATTACTGAGGTTTCATACATCTTCTAAGTCACTGCAGACATTAACAGATGGCTATTTTTGGTCTTAAGTATATTATATGACAAATAAATTGTCAATTTATTTCAATACTGGTTTATTATTACCGGTAGGTTTTTTTTACAATTTGATGTCCTCAAGATACAGTGGTGCTGTGCATATTTTTGATTCATTTGTTTAATTTGGTTCTCTTTATCTAGTTTTGGGAAGATCATATTTTAAACTAAAGTATATAAACAGATCATGTTTATACAAAAATACTGAACAACTGCTACGAACCTTGTAACCCTCAGACAATTTGAGAAGGGCAAGAATAAAAATTGCAATAGGTAACAATCAATATTCTCTATTTAACATTGTCTCTTCAGATATGCCTGAAACCCGGACAGGAAAATTTGTGTCAGCTATCTTGAGTTTAACTGAGGAAAAATGCATTCCATATTTTTCAGACAATGGTTTATATGGCTTACATGGTGATAAGCAGTATTAATCAGGATGCCAGTCAGAATTTTTTTGTTAGTGGACGGAACAAATTTCCTCAACTTTCAGAATTACCAGAGGATCAATTCAGTGGGATTAAGATAACCATTGTAGCATTTTTTTTCCAGTGAATACTGGGGCTACAGGAGAAACTGGATAGAAAGTTGTCTGGAACGTTGTCTCATTTGCTTTATTATGGGTAAAGAAAGGGTAAGAATAATATTCCAATAAAGGAGAATATTTGTAGCTCAGAGTTGAAATGAGGTGTCCTTGGTGCTTTCTGACTTGTTTTCTTGCAGACATTTTATTATCCAAACTAGGTAACATCATCAGTGCTAGTAAGGAGAGCAGTTTGCTGTCAGTTTATATTTTATTTTTTTCTAAGAATAATTTTCGTATGGCTACCACCTATACAGATTCATCCACTGCTGTAAGAACATATGGAAGTTTGAGTGGATATTCTATAAAATTGGACGTTTGCTCAGTATTTCTTAGACGCTTATGTAATCCACTTTCACTTTACAATGTTCTATATTAGGGCTAAAACCAGTGTTATGATGAGCAGGTAAAATTCCATTTCTGCTTTATTTAATCCATAGAATACACCATTTGTAGAATTTAAAAACTAGATAAAAGAGCATATTAAATGGCAGGTGTATGAAGTTTTTCCATAAACAATGTCTGAACAAAAAATCCAAATTACAAAATATTAAAAATATGTTGGTACATTAACATAGCATTCCACTAAAGCATAAAGATACAGGTATAAAGAAAAATTGTGCCACTTACCTATTTTTTTTTTTGCTGTTTCTAGGAATGTTTTATTCTGTACATAGGACCATTCTGTACAAAATATGAAGTCTACATTTTTATTACTCATTACAATAAAACAAAGTACAATGTATGTACAATATTAAAATGAAGCCATACTAAAGCCACACAAAAGAAGACACTTGTAATATTCTTTTGACATTCCTGATGTACAGGCATAAGGTTCTGGAGAACATGGGAAGATAGGTAACACTGAACTTTATGAAGAGTAACAATCACCAAAACTGTTTTTTATTTGTACACTTTATTTGGGATGTATTTGTTTTAACAATAATTTAATACAACTTGTATAGAGCATAACATGGTGATAAGAAGAAAGCCAAACAAATGAATACTACTAAATCTTAGTATTGCTTAGGCAATTTTGTGAACTAGCCTGATATTTCTAGAACAAATTGTGATGGCAATAATGCTACCTGCTCCAGAATAGTTAATTTTTGGTGAATGTTTATCTTCAGTAAAGAGCAAAAGTAAAATTTAGACAGTGAAAGATCTTATATGCTGAGCGTTACACAGTCAACCAAACATTGATATACAATATTTTCTCAATCCCCCATTCCCCAGGTTAAAATTAGACTGCTTCTTCTCAAAACCCTCTTTCATGAACCTACTGAACAGCCAAATTATAAAGAAGATATTTGATAAATTATCAGCTAAAGATGGGAAGTTCAAACAATGGCATATCAAAATACATACAGACATTGCTTTATGCAATTATAAAAGCACCCTTCCCCTCATCAAAATGGAGAAGATATATTTAAACTGCTTTTAATTATTTGTATTTCATTATGGCAAAGAATATTATTTATTTTCAAGTTTAACAGGTATTATTTTCACAAAAAATAGGTATTTTGTTTGAAGCTTGGAGTGGTATTTTTATTCAGTTTTTTCTTATCACTAATTCCCATCATTCTCACCTGATATGATCTATTCTTAATTTTCACGATATACCTTGGACATTCAATATTTGAGACCAACCAGAGCCCTGGTCCCAAAATGCCTGCTTTGTAAAGTATTTATTATGGATCAAGATATATTAGTTAAAATAACTATTTTAAAGAAATTGCAAATTTTGTTAGTGGTAGAGATAAGAAAAGAAAATAAAGTAACTAATTCTAAATCAAACTGATCTGAAACGGCTTTTGAGATACTAAAGTCTAAAATACTGGCTATCCTGAGAACAATCAAATATTAACGACAAAGCACAATACATTATTTTGAAAATTTATTTGTGCTTTCCCATCTAGAAGAGATAAAACTCATAACATGCAAGCAATGTTTTGGAATACATAGCAGCATTTGAAGATCAACAGAAACGCAGATGGATTTTCTTTTTTTTCTTGAGGTGGGCATGTTCTAGACACTTATTTCATCAAAATATATACTGACAGCAGAATTACTACAGCTAAGTTCTCAGTTTTTCAAATTGGTATTTGAAACTGTTGGAATGCCATTAGAGGGGGATTTGTCTATGCTAAAATTTCTAAGATGCATCTCTCTAAATAATAACATCCAGGGAAATATATCCAAAATAATCTATGTCCTGATGTCTGTAAGGATTCTTAGCAGGTAACATATTTCGTACACTAAAAACTTTTTAAAAAAGAGAAAAATGGGAAAGCCATTTTGATAAATAATAATTCTGAAACCAAAAAATATATGCAATTACTTTAAAAATGCTATTTACTTTTAGCCAAGGCAGACATATTTTTATTTTTAGGAGCACAACTTCTCTACCAGCTCAGTTCCAAAATATTATTTTTGTACTTCATGCTAACGGACCAAAAAATATGGCTTCAATCCATACAAAGTACTCAACCAATGGTGTCTTCTATCTGGGACCAAATTTGGATTTAACAATTTCTCTAGAAATTAGACGTGATTAAGATTGAAAATTACCATTCTGTAATAAAGAATTAATAACTTTCCAAACTGCCAGAATATATCAAGGCAGTAATGCATTTTTTTTTTCTCTTCAGGTATTTCCCCCCCCAGATTTATAAAATGCTCAATAGTTACATATGCATTGAGAAATTTGACCATTGCCATGGTACTAATGGCAGGCAGAGATGGACAGAGGAAAGAGAGAAAGAAAATAGGCTCTGTTCATCTGGCACTGGTCTTGTGCAACCTTCATTATTTCAGTGGACTTACATAAGAAAAGCCATGCAAGGTCACTTCATCTTATCCTTGTTATAAGCTGATCGAAATAGGAAAAAACATGGAACTCCTGTGTAGATTGTTACACATGCATTTCATTGAATGCACATGGATATTATGGACAAAAATCTGAAACTGTAACCGATTTAAATTTACTAGCACGTGTACGGATATGAAACATGATAGACATTATCGTTTCATGCCTTTTTCTATATAGAGCTGTTTTTAATATACAAACAAATAATTATGTTTGAAGAGGCCTGAAATATCTGAATGGTTGCTCAGCAGCAGTGCTTGATAATTTGCTCTCCTTTAACAATAACTGGAGAAAATGCATGCTTCCCACTGGTTGGTACTATGCCAACAGCACCAAGAAAATGTCTTTAATACCAATCAACTCAAGTTTCTTATTACAGAATTAGGTATTCACCATTGTTTGAACTACTTATCTTGAGCTGCTTACACTGTATTGAAATTATTGCCTAACAGAATGGGGTTGAACAAAAGCTTTGACTTGTGTGTAACTGATCAGTATGGCACAAAAAAAGGTAAGTTCTCTACTGCGGAACAGAGTCCAGGAAAAAATTGTTTTTCTCCAAATAAGATATCACTTGACTAGTCTAATGCCCATCATGTGATAGTAGATCCTCAGCTCGGCAATGAGACTCCAAGGCTTTCATGGTATAGATATCCTGAGGCAATTCAGACTTGCGCCGTACTATAGGACGATCCCTTTTTTGCTCAGTCTGTCCCTGAAATCAAAAAAGCAATGTTTAAAGAAAAAGTGCCTGGTTTTTATTTATTTATTAATAAAATTTATAGGCTGCCCACCGTACCATACGGTAACTCTGGGCCAGTGGTGGGATTCAGCCAGTTTGCACCTATTCGGGAGAACTGGTTGTTAACTTTCTAAGCAGTTCAGAGAACTGGTTGTTGGAAGAAATCTTATTTTGTTTTTTTCCACTTTACAGGACTAATCTTGTAAGGAAGGCAGGAAACATTCAGGTGTTGTTTCTCACCTAATCTTTATTGCCCTGCTTACAGAAACTGCCTCTCAGGTTAACCCTCATTACATTGTAACAGCTAAGGCAAAGCGCCCATCAATGTGAATGATGTTGAGTTGGCCACGCCCACATGGTCACATGATCACCAAGTCACGCCTACCCAACTGGTCATTAGGGCAGTGAACCAGTTGTTAAGTTATTTGAATCCCACCACTGCTCTGCTTATAGTTACATCTAAGTTAAAACATAAAATGTTAAAATCAAACATTAAAACTTGTTTTGTTTTAAACAAGAATGAAAAAGCAATAAAAAAAAGATTTTAGTAGAGCAAAAACACCTGGTCTCCTGTAATTTTTGGATTTTGCCATACCTTCTTTGGCATTCCCCTGAAATTGTTTCTATTTGTTTTCGATTCTCCAGGAAGCTATTCAGTACAAAGTTTATTTGCTCTATCTACCATATGGAATAAGTAAGCTTATTGTTGTAACCACAGGTCATAACATACAGTGTGTCATAAAATTCAATAAAATAACAGTAAAATACTAAAACTGTTTAATACGAGTATTAGATGTAAAATGGTCACAGCAAAACAAAGCCAAAGCTATAATTAGGAATTTAAATATTTCTTTTTAAGTTTTGACAACAACTTGGTTGCTCATAGTTAGAAACATCAGTGCAAGAAAATAGTTGCATTTTCCAAGGTTGGGTCCCTTGAATTCACCTGCTGTCAGTAATTTGGTCTTAATCTCATTTTAAATGAGATTATCATTATCATTATGGATAATGTCCTCCATTTGACCAAAACCATAAGGATAGAGATGATGTCCAACAGGCAGTTTACAAAATTTCTTGTCAAGATATATGGAGGGCATGTTCTGCAAGCAAAGAGATCTTAAAGCCTTTCTCAATGAAGCACTGGTTATATTAACCAGGAATCTATACCATATGAACGTAAGTCCTCAGGGTACATTTACACTATTATCATGATACAATTATAGACTGGTGATACAATTGGCCCCAACTGTGGTTGCTAAGCGAGAATTACTTGTATGTACATGGTATAATGTAAGTGATAATAACCTTTGAGAGATAATGGATGCCCTCAATGACTCTGGTACATCTAGCAGGTCTATAGTGAGATATATTTTGGCCAAAATTGTGCGGTATTTGGTTACAAAGTGGTATAAGCAGTTCAGGTTTATGGTGGAGGCATTTGCTATATCTGTCAGCTGGGTCTTTTCCTGGTCTCTTATGATAGCCACAAAATACATGAAATTAATGAAGAGGGCAGGGGAGTGCAAATTCAAGGTCTGGTAACATAAGTGGTGGGAGTTAGTTTATTAGATCCTCTCAATAGGAATTATTTGAGCCAATGCGCCCAAGCAAAAGAGATTACAAACATCTGTTTCTTCTCTCCTGTACTTAATCTTTATTCTCATGCTCTGCACTGGTATTCAGTTTGTTGGCTACATACAAGTGTAACTTTTATTAAGTTGCACTCACAAGTTTTATTTACCATTTACCAAATGGTTAAATAAATATAAATATTTAAATAAATATTCAAATAAATATTTAAATAATAGCACTTAGACTTATATGCCACTTCATAGGGCGTACAGAGTCAGCATATTGCCTCCAACAATCTGGGTCCTCATTTTACCGACCTCGGGAGGATGGGAGGCTAAGTCAACCTTGAGCCGGTAAAGAGTTGAACTGCTGACAACTGGCAGTAGTAGCCTGCAGTACTGCATTCTAACCACTGCGCCACCGTGGCTCTTTAATATTTAATATTCTTCAATAAATATTCTTATAAAGCACCACACTCCAATAAGACATGAAGTTTTATAGCATTAAGTACCATAATTTAAGAATGTTTTCAGCTCTTTAACTCTTCTGTTTTTGAACAATCAATAAGCATGGTGAAAAACGCAACACATATACCTGTGCTGACAAAGTACAAAAGCTAATGACACCCCCCTGCCTCCTGAGAAAATCAAACCACAAATTCTTGTTCAGATATCATAGTTACAATCAGTCATCAAGTGAAAAACAAACCAGAGTTTTGAAGTGCTTTAAAATAATGATTTATTCAATAGCTCCATATACACATTATGATGGCAATGTTTCAGTAGTTATGGGTGTATTTTTAACCGTTGTTTTTTTTTGCCTCTTAAAAGAATTTTAAGAGACATTAATATTACCAGGGTCCCAGGCCTGGAATTCTTGACTGTTTTTTATTTAACAAGCCTTTAATGCTATACCCATTAGAAGCATTTATTTTAGTACTTATTTGTGCAAAAGAGTGAAAAGTTCAGCTATTACGATGTTGTTTTCCATCTTTTCTTCTTTATGATCTTGGGTAAAACTAATTAGAAGTAGTATGTTAGTTTATAAGATATAGCATAAATATACAATTATTCAATTCAAATACAAAAGTGGGACCAAATTTAGCATGTATCAAAACCATTCTGCTAACAAGCAAATAAAATGATAATTTAAAAATTACTAAAATTATTCTGCTCATTTCAATTTCTTGCAATTTCAGAGACAAATTGTACAATTCATGAGTAAATAGTTCTGAATCAAATTTGGAAGAAGTAATCTATTTCTCTCTCTCACTTTCTCTCTACAGGTAGTCCTCAGTTAACAACCCCTCATTTAGTCACCATTCAAAGTTACAATGGTGTTGAAAGAGCGGTAATTATGACTGATCCTAAAAGTTCCAGCCATCTGAGCATCCTTGCAGTCACCTGATCGTGATCTGGGCACACGGCAACCAGTTTGCACTTATAATGATTGCAGCACCCCGTAGTCACCTGATCACGATTTGCAACTTTCCCTGCAGTCCTCCCCACATGCAAAGTCAGTAGAAAAACTGTCCGAGAAGGTCACAAGTTGCATGGGTAAATCTCCCCCACCCATGCATCCTCCCTGAGCTTTACCGCATTTCCACTACACTTCACTGGTCACTTGGGCACCCTACCCAGTTACTCATGCACTCTCATGCACCGGTAAGCCTCCCTATCTGACAGCAGCACCCCAAGTATTGCTGAGCTCATGCTGTATCTCCCTGCTATACTCACCCATCCAGCAGTAGCTACTGCAAGCCCTGCATGCATGCCTCACCTCCCTCCACCACCTGCACACATCCAGCAGCAGCAACCCCATGCCCACTGCTCCTTTCACTTTGCATCTTCTCCCACCTGGCAATAGCCATTCAAACCCTGCTGTGCTCGTGCCACGCCTCCCCCACCACTTGCTCACCCTTTCCTACCCAGCAGCAGCCACTTACTTGTTTGCTAGCCTTCTTGCAAACTACCTTGGATTTGCAACTTCCTGCTGGCTTTTCCACTGACTTTGGTTCTTGGAAGCCAATAGGAAGCTACAAGGAGGTACTCACTGAATGACCCATAACCTTCCTTTAATTATGGCAATAATACAGGGATTGCCATAGCTAAGTGAAGTGGTCAGGTGATGTTACACTTTACAAGTGTATTGCTTAGCTACAGAAATTCCAGCTCCAAATGCTATCTTAACTGGAGGACTACCTGTATATGCTTACCGGACAAGCTTCTTCCTTCACTCCCTTTGTCAGCACCTGCATGTCTTCAATTAAAGGCCCATCTGTTTCCATTGCAACAGGACTGCTCACTAGAGAGGTGTCACTATATACTGAGTACTAACCAAATACAAAAAGTTATGTCAGATTTTTTTTATAGCAAATCTCAGATCCTTAAAATTGTTAGAAGCTACAACAATTCAGGCACTTCATTGCCAGAAATGTTAACATCAGTCCACATTTGGATGAACAAAGCATTTTGGCTTCAAATCAGAAATAAAATGTAACTCGGTTTTCTTAAAAAAAAGAGATTTGTCAAAGCTTCAGGGAGAGATTAAAAGGAAGAAATTCAAAGAGCATTTAATTTATGGAATTTCATTATTAGAGATATTATCATGGCCATTAATTTTGATGGCTTTAAAAGGTTATTTAAAAATGCAAAACGATCTTGTTGGTCATTATTAATTAGGGCAATAAAGAAATAATGGAAAATAACTAAGAACTGCTATGGCTATAGATTTATGCTATGTGCAGTTAGGATCAAATGATATTCTGAATTCTAAATGCTGCAGAGCAAGAATGGCGAAATCTGTTGTTTTTATGGATATTTTTGGGGGGTGGCTGGGGAGGGATTCTAGGCTATCATATGGTTCCTATGGTCAATGGAAGTCATTAAGAGATGTAAATATAAAGCTACATTTCTACAAAAAAAGAGTAAATAAATGTTACTTTGTTATCCTTTATTCTTCCAGTGAGATCTAAATTAAAATATTCATCCTCGGAGTGCCTTACCTGAGGATTTGATTTGGCTAGATTTTCTATTTTGACCCAAGCTTCTTCTCGTTCCTTCATTTTTAGCTTTTCCCTATGGGAGAAAAGGAACATTCACACATACTAGTCAATGCTTAAGGAACATAAAGGAATTAAATTAACATTAAAATGATAGGAAATATAGGAACTTTTCACATTTTTAAAAAATGTTGCATACATTATAAACAAACCCCTTTACAGTAAGGGGACAATAGAAATTAGAATTATGGATAAACAATAATCCCACAGAAAAAAGGGTAGGAAGCAGAGATTTAAACACACACACTTCTTATAATCAGCTATACAATTGCTCTGATCTGTTGCTTTCTCTCCACTTTCCAAATTTTCATAACTTAAAGTATGAAGCATATGTGGGCAGGCAAAATAAAAAAAATATAACAATTCATATCAAGCTGAATTTTTAAAAGACATTCTTTGACAAGTTTAATATTTTTATAGCTACTTCTGCTGCCTATTGGCTGCCTGCAATTTGGCAGTTCAAATCTCACCAGCTCAAGCCTTCCATCCTTCCAAGGTCGGGAAAATGAGGTCCCAGATTGTTGGGGGAAATATGTTGGCTTTGTAAAACTGCTTTAGAGAGGGCTGTAAAGCACTGTGAAGTGGTATAGAAGTCTAAGTGCTATTGCTGTTTTTAAATTCCTCTTTACTTTTAAACAAAAACTCCTCCAGAAGTTGTGAATGCTTCAACACTGGAAATTTTTAAGATGTTGGATAACCATTTGTCTGAAGTGGTATAGAGTTTCCTGCCTAAGCAGGGGGTTGGACTAAAAGACCTCCAATGTCCCTTCCAACTGCTATTTTATTGTCTAATTGATAACTATAGTATTAAGTCCTTGGCTATATCTTTCAAGCAAAACTTTGTTTAGTTTTAAGCAATATATTATGTTATATAATGAATAAATATATTTAAATACTGGTAATTAAATGTTTACAACTCTATTCTGATCTGTTCTGAATATGCTCAAAATTTTCTTTGATGATTCTGAAGAATGTATTATTCTATTCTTTATTCATACAGCATTAAGAAATTATTTGAATTTTATTCTCCAAAGATGTTTGAACTTGGAAGCCAAGACTTCCAAACTGATTGCTTGTTTTACTACTACTTTTAATATGGGAAAGCATAAAAAAGCAGATGAGATTGTTTGTCAAACTGGAAGCCTGGCAATTCTCGTGACAGATGAGATGTTTTCTCACAATGTTTTTTTTAATTTCGGAATTTAATGAGAAAAAAAATCTCAAACTTTTATCTATTGGTTTATTTATTTGACATTTAGAGAGCACCTACCTATGTTGTTTGTTATGCCATGGGTGAATAGGTGGCAATATAAATTCAATAAATAAATAAATGAATAAGTAAATAAATAAATAAAAGTCCTCACAGAGGGACTCTGGTGTAAAAATAGAATGTTAAAAATGTTACAACTAAATGTAAGATTTAAAACAGCTAAGGATAGTAAAAGTTGACATTGAAAGTTAATTAAAATTCTTTTCTTAAGAATTTTGTCTCAAAAGCCATTCCATTTTGAATCAAGACCGGTTTCACTTACCATTGAGTAAATAGTGTGTACAGATAGTCCTTGATTTACAGCAGTTCACTTAATGACCGTTCAAAGTTACAACAGAATTGAAAAAGTGACTTATGACCTTTTTTCACATTTATGACCATTGCAGCATCCCTGTGGTCACATGATCAAAATTCAGATGCTTGTCAACTGACTCATATTTATGATGGTTGCAGTATCTCAGGGTCACGTGATCATCTTTTGGAACCTTCTGACAAGCAAAGTCAATGGAGAAGCCAGATTCCCATAACAACCATGTTATTAACTTAACAACTGCAGTGATTCACTTAACAACTGTGGCAAGAAAGGTCATAAAATGGGGCAAAACTCACTTAACAAATATCTCAGTTAGCAACAGAAATTTTGGGCTCAATTATGGTCGTAAGACACGGACGATTTTTACTTTGAAAGTACTCTAGTAGTAGTTCTTTACTATGGGTTAATAATTTTTTCTTCTTTCTTTTTAATGCAATGGCATCTAAATAAAGATCTTCCAAAAAAAACAAAGAACTAAATTAACAGAGCAGACAAGATGCAGTGGTATCAAACTCCAGAGAAAATCTAGAAGGTTTCAGTAAAGTAAATGCTGCCATGAAATAAGCATCTGTCAATGAAAACAGACAATGCATTTATTTTGTTTGATTTGTCCTCCCTGTCATGCCAGCAGTACCTAAGATCAAGCAAATATCTCTCTCCAACTACCATACAACAAAGGTAGTGATGACAAGCTATTGAAGTTCTTTTTGATCTTTATATCTCTGTCTTTGTTTTCCCTTTAACCTCTATGCCAGTTTAGCTTAAAGCACATGTAGCAAGAATGCTCTGAAGTTGAATGATGCCAAGGCTTTTAATTTGGGAGAGACCACGCCACACCCTCCTCACAGCAGAACACCAAAACACAATGGGAAATTGCATGCATAGATATTTGTGTTCTGCCTCCTTGCACCAAACACGACAGCATGATAAGCTCTGGTGGTAGGAGATTTATCAAATGATAAATTTGATTTCACAATTTAGAGTACGGTTTACTTTGACAAGAAATTGGATTTGAAGTCAAACACATTTCTAAGAACAAATCTAAGAACCCAAATCTTCAGATTAGAGGTGGAGAAACTATGCTTCTTTGCATAGTATAATAGCATCATTCGCAGCATAATTTACTCTGCTAGAAATTCCAAAAGTCACAATGGCATTTATGTTAATACATTGTAATGCATCTTTGCCTACTTTATTTTTTTTTAAGTGAAGCTGTGGAAAACTTCATTCTTGGAATTATCATGCTCTTGTAAGTCTGGAAAACAGAAGCTACTAAACACAAACTTGTTTAGTGTTCATTTTATAGACATTCAACATGTTCTTTTCTTTACAAAATATATCGACCAGATTGCCAGGCTACAGAAGTCAAACTTAACCCATGCTCCTGTTTACTACTCTTGAATTCTAATTAATCTCCAAAAAGTCTCCATTTTATATGACAGTATGCAAAATCAGGAATTTAGAGCTAGGAAGAGCCATTAGATAAGATGAAGATCATTCCTATTATTGCTATTTTTTAAAAATATCTGATATTGTATTTTTACTTCCTAGTTTTTATGGTCATTAGCCATATTAACTGTAATTTCTACATTTAAGATGTTTTAAGGTTATAGCACACTCTTATTAATGCTACATTTAAACGTTTCATATCTCATAGATTTGACTTATTATTGTTAACGGCTGTAATTTGACTGTATTATTTTATCCTATCTGGTCTACAACCAAAATAAAGATTTTATTTAATTTGAATGGCATCCATACAAAATAATGCTGAAATGAGTCAATGAACATTAGAGTTGGAATGGAATGTATTAATTAATACTCAACTTCAGCGCAATCTCATCTACTTCTGTTAACAGAATTAGCTAAGAGTAAAAGCACTGGTGCTCCACAAATGTTCCACATAGGGAAATATTAATAAAATGCTTCCATATATCTCTTTCATTATTATCAAAATAAGAACTTCCTCCCAGCATGTTTCTGGATAAAGCAAAATAGCAAAAACTATCTTTTCCTTTTCATTTCCTCCCAAAATGGCATCAGAAAGAACTGCTGTGTTTGTTAAGGTTTGGAGTTGATGTGTTTGTTAGTTTAGCTTTTTGAGATTCTTGATGGTTGGGAACACAGAAGAATGAGTGGAAAGGTTGAGTATCCACCAGAAAGGATTGGAAAATGTCTTACATTTCCCCCATCTTGATGTGGTTATGGTAGCTGCAATGACAGTGACAGCACAACACGAGTGGACAGCTACTGGATGTTGGCAACTGGGTAATCAAAATAGAGACCAATGCAACAAGGCTTGAGAATCTGTAGGGCTTTATTGTTGCTTCATTTGGTTACTGATAACTCTTTGGGTCAATTCCAAAGTATGACAGATACCTGGTTCCTGACTGCAAATGCTAATAGTAGTGAAGGAAGTTCAGTCAGTTTTTCCATTTTTGAAAGAATATGTTAGCTCTCATCATCCGGACCTCAGTATATACCTTGAATTTTGAGCGACATGGTGCCTAGAGATGGAGTTGTCGCCTCACAATCAGGAGTCTATGACTTCCATTCTAGAGATATTTTTCTTCTGGGCGCGAGAAAATATCTGCTATGAGCTTTGCATAGGCAGTGGGAAGAGAATCTGGCAAGTAAATGCTGAGCTTCATTCAATCGTCCTAAATCCACCCCGATGCAAGAGATTACAAGATTGCTAAAAGAAAAAAAAAATCAAGTAGCTTCCCTGCTATACAGTGATATCCTTCTCTGAACTGCTAGATTCCATCACTAGACTGGTAGATATGTCTTGGGAAATCTACTTGGCACTCAGGAGTTCATGGTGATCATGGAAATGACCCAGTCAATGAAGGTCCAACACATACTGGGAGTCACATGTTAAATTCAGCTTTTGGTTCAACTGTAACATGAGGCTGCTTCTATCAGTTCTTTGCCAAGATCTGCTTTTTAGCTTGCCTATTTTGATCCTGCTGAAAGAAATATCCGCATATGTGGACTGGATGATGTAGAGGCAGAATCCTGTTAGCAGCAGTCCTGTTGGTAGATAGTGGTGGATTGCTCCTGATTCTGTCTGGTTCTTAGAACCGGTACTAAAACTGGCAGGGGGCTCTGTCCACCCGCCCCAACATCATCATGGGGCGATCTGTGCATGCGCAGAAGCGCACACACACACTCGTGAGCAAAGCGCAAGCATGAGCGTGCTCCCGTTGTGAACCGATAGTAAAGGTAAGTGGAACCAACCCCTGCTGGTAGAGATTCCGTCATGGCCCATGACTTCAATGTAAGATGTTGACAATCTCTCAGATGCAGAAGTTCTGTTCCTTAATCCTTGACCAGGTTTGCTTCATGAAGATTCGGAAGCAAGCAACTGAACTTCATAAATCTGAGAGGTTAGCTAAAAAGCATAGAAATGCTTACAAAGAGCAGGCTCTGCAGTACCTGTGTGATGCATCTTACCTATGAATTGGATACAGGCTCAGTGGTCGATATACTGAGCTCGCTCCCTGGGAAGAGGGCTGAAAAAATTCTTCAAAACTCTGCCCTGACCTGCACATATACTATTTTGCCTGGATTTGTCTCATCTTGTCTCTGCCTTCTTCTCTGTATTCATCACCTGGTTGTTTGTTTACTGGCCTTGATCTCTGCCTGACCTGTTTGACCAAGAACTCCTGCAGTTAGCCCAAGGTACTCTTTCAAAGGCTTATTCTCTATTAATTGTGAAACTGCAAGAGTCCATTTATTTCTGGGTATGGCAGATGTATGGCTTGCTAATTGGGGTTTTGGCAGCCAACCAAGCAAAACCAGCATAGAAAATTGCTGGTGCCAGTGCTTACACACAGACGTACATACACACTTTTATGTGCTTTTGTGGTGTAGAGACAATAACTTGGTCCTTAACACCAATAAGATCAGACATCCAGACCTTGCTTATTAATGGCGACCAAATGGAGCAAGTGGCCAGTTTTAAGTTTTTGGGTGTCATCATAAAAGAGGACCTGACCTGGGGCACTCACATTGCAGCACTGGTCAAAAGGACCCAGCAGAGATTATACTACCTGAGACTTCTCAGGAAATAACAACTGAATGAAAAATTTCTGGTGACCTTCTACCACTGCACCATAGAGAGTATTTTAACTTATTGTACCTGTGTATGGTACAGTAAGTTACCATACACAGATACAGTATGGTTTACCAATTGCACGGATAGGATAGCATTCCAGAGAGTTAACATCATTGCCCAGAAGATCATTGGTTATCCACTCCACTCTTTGAAAAGGTTTTATAGCTCCCGCTGCCTTAAGAAAGTTCAAAATATACTTAAAGATCCATCTCACCCTGGACACCCTTTTTTTGAACTATTATCATCTGGCAGCCGGTACAGGTCAGTGGTGAAATCCAAACTGGTTTGCTACCGGTTCACTGGCCACACGTGTACTGCATGCCAAACGCACACTGCATGCACATGCGCAGTACACACCAAACACCAGCTCTACGCGCATATGTGCATGCACAATACATGCCAGGAGGAGGCTTGGGAAAGCAAGTAGAACAGAGGGGGGGGCAGAATTAGCTGTGCAGTGCAGTTTAGCTTTACTAGAAAGCAGGATTTCCTGCTTTCTAGCATAGCTAAACCGCACTGCACAGCTGATCATCTGAAATACCGGTTCGGAGGAACCAGTAGCTTTTTTAAACTACTGGTTTGCCTGAACCGGTAGTTTTTAATCACTACCAGTTCTCCCGAACCAGAGTGAACCGGTAGCATTTCACCCCTGGTACAGGACAATAAAAACAAGGACAAATAGGCTGAAAAACAGTTTCTATCCCAGAGCAGTAACTATATTGAATTCTACTGTGTAATGCAATATTAATGCAAAATCAGGGGTTTCAATTCACTTGTATAGAATGTGAAGGCTCTGTGTTTTTGTTTTATTTTTAATGTATAATGTACACTGAAGATAGCATTTAATTTCGTTGTACGAGGTGCAATGACAATAAAGTAAACTTTAAACTTTAATGAAGAATAATCCCTCTCTCATATGCTACAGCACATATGATATCCTTCAACATATATGGAAGAAAACCTCATGTTGGCAGGAGTAAATGCTGTTGATGTGGCCCAATACTAGGCTAATGTCTTTTAGTTTTAATCCTGAGGGTTCCTTAGTGCTCTCTGAGCTTGCTTGTTTTCTTGCAGATGTTTCATTATGCTAACTATGGTAGGTAACATCATCAGTGCTAGTAAGGAATGCTGTTTGCTGCCAGTTTATATTCTGGTGACTTGCCTGTCTGTGTGGGTGGGGCCGGTCTTAGAGATTCTTTGGCTGGGCTGTTTACTGATGGCTCTTTGGCAGTTTCTTGATTGATTGTTGGTCTGATGTTAACCTTGGAGTTAATCTATGGTGATTGAGTGTGGATTACAGGTGAAAAGATGCTGGAGTCTTTCTCTCTTTTGGGCTGGTTGATTGTCTTTTTTGCATAGTCTATAGATTTTGTTAACGTCTGTGTGTCTATTGATGGCTGATTTGTCAGATTGCCGGGCTTCTAGAAATTCCCTGGCATTTTTGGTCTTGGCCTGGTCTAGGGTTGTCACATTTCCCCAATTGAAACTATGGTTTAATCTATCTAAGTGTTGTGAAATTAAAGTTTTAATCCTTTTTATTCTACATACTTTTTACCAGTGCTATATTTCAAAGTCTTATTTTATACCTATTTTATTTGCTCAGTAATGAATATTATACATCTATAATTTCTAGGTGCTTCTGACATCAATAAAGAAGTAGAAATCCATTACTGTCATATTATTAAAATATTAAATATTCTAAATAAGCTCTTTCTAGAAAAAAATATGGATCTTTGTCCTTTTCTTCCTGGTTTCTTTGTTGCAAGTTTAGAAACTCTGTAATGTTCTTACTGTCTATAAGGCTCATTTCCACCTGTAATTAAGCTTTGCCTTTCTAGCTGGAATGCAGCTGTGAAAGGTACAACAGCAATGGATTGTCCTCTCCAATTTTTTTCTTAATTGTGTAACTCTGCAATTAAGTGCAATTAAAATAATGTAATGGTACATGAATTCATCAGTGGATAGAAATGTTATAATAAGATTAAATACTAATGAGCAATATGACTTTATATTTCAGCTGGATAGCTTTGCTGCTTGCAAGTTTCAGGAAAGGTGGTTCCAATACATCTGGAGGGCATGGGGTTGGGTAGATTGCTACAGATGATGCTGAGATATCCGTTGGTATAACTGTACTAGTATCCAAGTCAGAGATGGTATTCAGCAGGTTCTGACCAGTTCTAGAGAACCGGTAGCGGAAATTTTGAGTAGTTTGGAGAACCAGTAAATATCACCTCTGACTATTCTCTACCTCCCGAGTCCCAGCTGATGGGGAGGAAATGAGGATTTTGCAGTAACCTTCCCCTGGAGTGTGGAGGGAATGGAGATTTTACAGTATCCTTCTCCTGCCACGCCCACCAAGCCGCACCTACCAAGCCATGCCACGCACACAGAACTGGTAGTAAAAATTTTTGAATCCCACCACTGATCCAAGTCCATTTCTATGTGGTAAGCTGAACTTGGCAACTTCCATTTTCTCAAAATTGCATCAAACGCTGAAAAGGACTCTAACTAACATTGTGCATTAACTGTGGTGCCTTACACAGATCCAGGTTTGGTGCCTGCTGCATCTTTGATATATCTTTAAAATGGGATATTGTAGATATTCTCCAGAAAAACAAACTGACACAATGCCATTTTCTTTTTAAATCATGTGACACAGATATTTCATAATTTTGGCAAAGCAATTAAAGAATTACACTGGGATACCCTACATATACAATTCATTTGTTTAAGTGTAAAGGAAAATGCATGTGAAAAAGTATGTAAAAATTACCAAAGACATTTGTTTTTCACTGAAAACAGGTGTACTAAGTTTGTACCACTTGAAAAGGTGAAAACTCTGGCATTTCAGCAACTGCATCCTTTATTATTAACTTTAAATTATGTGCCACAGAATGCAGCATTATTCTCTCTTGAGATTTGGGTGGAGTAATGAGAAGTGAAAGGAAAAGTACTTATCATGGGTATGTCAATGAAGATTCAATCATCCAGGTGAAAGCTGCCTAAAGGTTGAATCGATTCAAACTTTAGTTTGGTTCAATTGCCATGATTCAACCTTTAGACACACTTATCATGGGTAGTGCTATTATGATGCCATAGAATTGTCACTAGTTCATTGTAGTAGCTACCTATGCTAGACACTGGCCTACTTCAAATAACGTGCTGCACGATAGTGTGACTTGTTTACTTGGCTTAACATTTCTGT
>JANHFM010002871.1:115708-137664 GCA_032468115.1 Grayia smithii
GATGTATAAGACGCACCTGACTTTTCACTCCCTTTTAGGGAGGAAAAAGGTGCGTCTTATACTCCAAAAATACGGTAATTAATAATAACTAATACTTCAAGTAATGCTCAATGGATTATTGCCTGTATCAACAATACTTATTTCTATGTATATTTATTTATATTCTGCCTTTATTATGTTTACAAATAACTTAAGGTGGCAAACATATATAATATTTCACCCTCCTATTTTTTCCACAACAAAACTGTGAAAGAGTGAGTTACTGCCCCAAGGTCACCCAGCCAGCTTTCATGCTTAGGGAAGACTAGAACGCATGGTTTCGTGATTTCTAGTCTAGTGCCTTAACCATTAGACAAAACTGGCTCAACAGTGAGGTAAAAACCCATAATAATATAGTTTCCATGTAGAAACAAACAACAAAACCAAAGAATAAACCATTATTGCTGCTTTAGGTTATGTTGCCATTTACAGCTTCAATGCTTAATAAGAGATTAAAACAGTTACATTTATAGTTAATATGCTCATGATATAAAATAATGTGAAATTTCTCTAAGGTAAGTACATGTGGGGATGTATTATAAAATAATAAAATTTCTTTTATTATTCTGGTATCTTTTATTATTTCCATTTTCTTCTGAAACAATGCAATCCAGAAAAAGAAATTTTAAAATGAAATATGTATGTCTGTTTGCTAATTAATGTGACCACTTTTATAGTAGCAGATTAAAATACAGATATTATTCTGTAAACTCTAACTGTAAACAGTCCACAAATTGTTCAATTTTAAATCATTTTTAAAGGCACATTGTCTTTCAGTTTAAATTGTTCAAGCTGTACTATTCTGAACATATGATATGAATAGTGCACTGTGCAAGTTAGCTGTTGCAATGCCGAAGTAATAAGATCACAATTTTAAAAATATGCTGTTTAAATAAATAGACAATATTTTTAAAAGAAGAAAACAAAAGAAGAAAAACTAGACTTACTGGCTCAGTAAGTGTGCTGTCCTTTTCTAAAAACTGAACTACGCAGTAAGCCAGCTAAATTGAGAGAAGATAATAATGTTATTAAGCTGTGGTTCAATAGAAATCTAACATTAATATAGAATATTTATCTAGGGTGTAAATAAAACTGAATTTCAAACCCAAAAGACCACAAAAGAAAAAAAAATCATCTGAATTTCAGAATTTTTTTTAGTGAATGTTTGAAAAATATAATAAAGAAATATCTGAAAAATAGAAGTAAAATCATCAGTGGACAAAAATCTAAAACCACAATCACCGTATTTTTTTGGACTATAAGACAAACTTTTTTGTCTCCCAAAAGTGCATCTTATAGACTGAATATTGCCGAAGCCCCACCCACCTGCTAGCCATTTTTTGGCCTCTCCACGCCCTGTTTTTGGACCATTTTTGGGCCTATTTTCAGGGCTTTTTTCGGACCATTTTTGAGGCTTTTTAGGCCGTTTTGGGGGCTTTTTTCAGCCCATTTTTTGAGGCTTTTGGGGCCTTTAAAAAAAAAACAGGCTGAAAAAAGCCTCAGAATGGGCCGCAATAATGGGTCGAAAACGGACCAAAAAAAGCCTTGAAAACGGGCTGAAAAAAGCCTTGAAAATGGGCCAAAAAAAGCCCTCAAAACGGGCCAAAAAAAGCCTTGAAAATGGGTCGAAAAAAGCCTGGAAAAGGCCTGAAAAAAGGTCGGCCTTGTTTTTTTCCTCTTCTAAATTTAGATGTGTCTTATAGTCAGGTGCACCTTAGTCTGAAAAATACGGTAATTGCTCTTAAAAATGGCTAGGAAAAATAAAAAACAACTTGGTATCCCAAAAGCAATGCCATGTACAAATAACATGTACCATAACTGCTTAAATTTTTCCAAAGTAACATTTTTGAGGCCCCAGATAATGATAGTCAAGTAAGAAACTTTCTTCTGCTTATGTAGTGATGCCACAACATGTATTAGCCCTGGCACCCTCTTTTTCTGGGATTGTGAGTGTAGCTTAGTACTCAAAGTTCAGATTAATCCTGAAAGTACTAGATATGCACTCCCATATATAAATAGTTGGCGGAATACTTCAGACCTCAACAATAGAACTCATTTAATATTCCAGGTTCTAGATCTAGACATTTCAATGTTGCACTAACTGTTGCAATTAAAGCTCGAATTGAGAAACTTAGTTTTCACATACAGATAAAGTAGCTTTCTGAGTGTCTTCTATTATTATGTTTATCTATTTCATCAGATTATGAGATATTATATTATACTGCAATGCACATTCATACAAAACAGCAAATCACACAAAAATCTTAGAACATGGAACAGGAAATCTAACAATGCTAAAGTGGAAATAATATATATGACAGAGGAGATGCTAACTTTCCATGCCTGTCTGAACTCACATAAGCAACAGGTAGAGAATAAAATTATAAAAAAAAATACTAGGCATTTATTTCAATTTCTTTCTTTACTGCTATATAAATAAATATAGTACTGTTCATTATATTCTTACTAGCAATGGATCAATTTGGGACAGTAATCCTATCTGCATTTCTACACTAGACTACACACTCTACTCCTACGAAGCTGCAGCTACTAACATACAAAGATTGTGATTTCTGTACTCCACTAGATGAAGCATATTTTTTAATAATCACATAATGAACTTCCATCACTTCAAGTGAGGCGTATTCCCCAATGAAGCAGTACATTTGAACAATGTTATTCAAATAAATGAAGCTGTATGAAACACTACTGAAGGTTACAATCTCAATTATATTCTACAGGTAATCATTTGAATGTGAAACTGTCTGTAGAGAAATGCACATCACTTTGCTTCTTGTTAGAAAAATGCCATGCTTGTTATTGCAGATTTTTTTCTTTTTACCATCCTGTATAGTAATCCCTTTTATCGGGCTGGAGTCAGGGCGACTGAATGGAGTTGAGTGTTTACTGGCTGGATGTTTTTCCTGACATCTATGTGGAGTTCGCAGCAGTTATTTTCTCTTTGTGCCCTAATAAACATCTGTCGCTGCCTAAGTTTGAACTCTTAACATTCTGAGTGGGAGGCAAACATCTTCACCATTGCACTGCTCGTTATTAATTTTTAAGGACTAAGGACAGAGAAAATATCCAAATAAATATCACAAAGAAGCATTTTATTACTTATCCAAGAAGTGCATATTCACCTATTTTAGCAGTTTTCTTGAGAAAGCTTAAAATACTTGAAATTAAAAAATCTTCAACTTAAACAAATTTAATAATTAGTAAAAAAGAAAAACCCATAAGAAAACATACGTTTTCAGAATTAAAAATCATTTTCTTTATTTCAGAGTTTCCTATTTAAAATTTGCAGTTATGTAATTTATCAATAATATGAAAACAAAAAGTACACATTAAATTATTTACCTGTGGATGATAGACACTGAGTGATTTTACTTTGTGCAAAGGTAGTAATACCTTGAGAAGGAAAATTTTGTGCTCTTCTTTTAATGGTAAGGCAAATCCATTGATTATACTGAAGAAGAAAAGTGTTTTAGAATTAGAATATCTATTGTATTGCTCCATTTCAATTTCATTTTTTAAAAAGAAAAACCTATTCTTCAATTAGCTTTAAGATGTGCTTTCATTCAAGTGCTTTTGTTAGACTTCTCAATTAGCTTACAAATACAAATAAAGACAACAATTTAGGAATTATTTCCCAGATTTCTGTAATGGTAAAGCACTACCCCATTTTGCTACACTAATTCCAGTGACAGACTTTTTCAGTTATAACTGACAGAAGCTATGCAAAATGTTTATTGTTTTGTTCAGTCCAAGATCCATTGTTACTCTTTATAAAACCCAGAAAGCTTTAAGTTTAAGCAGCAGTATTTATTATGAAGCATAACTAGTAAGAAGTTTACCTTCCCAATATTTCCAGTAATTCTGCTATGCCATTGTGATGTTCTGTCTCATAAATAAACCTGAGAAAACAAATTCATTATCATAAATGGTGCAATTTATTCAACAATATACTTAGTTGGATAAAAGGCACAAACACAACTTACTTTCATCAATTTAAAACCATATTGTGCATATTTGTAGATTCAGAATTTTTATTCAATTGAATTTTGTATTAATTTTTTTATTATAATTGAGGAGAGCTAGGAAAACAAAGGGAAAGATATCAGAAAAATATACACAGTGTTACATAAGGTTATCTTAAATTCAAGGAAAACAAGGGATATCAATAAACTGGATTTTTCAACTTGTCTGACTAGAATGGAATTAGAGAATAGAAATTAAGATTATAATCCAGTATTAATTTGCTTTGAATAAAACACCCTGAACACAATGGAAACTATTTCTAGATTGGAAATCAAAGACTTGTGATAGTCATAACATTAATGGAAAAAGATTTTGGTGTACAAGGATACAATTACCTATTATCAAATCATATGCTGAATACATAGCTCTAGTAAATAAAAATGTTATATTTTTGAAAAGATAACTGAAGGACCAGCTGCTTTTTGAGGAGCATCCATAGGGCATTAGAAAAAATATAATGAAAAAACTTTAATAGAAATAATGAATACTATGCAAACTATGTGGAAGAAAGTAAGTGTTATTTTCAATGCTCGAAATTAAAACAAAATAATTTCAATCAGATGATCAAAATCAAACCAGATGATGACAGCCAAGAACAGAACCAGTGTGGGAAATACCATTACTAGGAAAATACAAGGAAGAGGCATTGAAAACGGATTTGGTCTTATTAGGAATTAAAAAAAAAAAAGAAACAGGCTTGAGTTACTACTTTGAACAAAAAAAAAGATATGCAAGTGTGTGTAATGCCTCAACCTTCAAGGCTCAAAATGTAATAAAAATTAGCATCTTAAACAGGATTAGCTACTCACCCTATTTGCAAAAATAAAGCATGTGCTAAAATGCAGACAAAGTATAAATAGCTGTATACCTGGCTGGCTGATACAGGTAGTCCTCGACTTATAACCACAACTGAATCCAAAATTTCTGTTGTTAAATGAGACATTTGTTAAATGAGTTTTGGCCCATTTTATGACCTTTCTTTCCACAGTTAAGTGGGAGAAGAATCACTGCAGTTAAGGTAGTAACAAGGTTGTTAAGTGATTCTGGCTTTCCCACTGACTTTGCTTGTCAGAAGGTTGCAAAAGTTACCACATGACCCTGGAACACTACAACGGTCATAAATACGAGTCAGTTGCCAAGCATCTGAATTTTGATTACATGACCATGGGATGCTGCAATGGTCATATGAAAAACTGTTATGTCACTTTTTTCAGTCCTGTTGAAACTTTGAATAGTTGTAAGTCGAGGACTACATGGAAACCACTTTTCGACTTTGTGCTTGAGGTAGAAAAAATGAAACTTTGATTTTGGGTTTTATTGATTAGATTGAAGTATTGTTATAGACATGGCTAATTTATATTGTTTTGGAAAAGTAAAAAGCTGAGGTTCAATGTTAATGCTTTATTCTACTACAACAGAGGGAGTCTGAAGTCAATGCTTTTTTAATTTTATTTTCTCCCTCCCCCCTCACTTTTCTTTCCCCTTTTTGTCCCCACTGTGTCCTATTATTTACTTTTGTATTTTATTTTTGTATTTTATTCTATAATCTAATAAAAATGTTAATAAAAGAAAACAACCTATATCACATTTTTAGAAGAATAAACTGAAAAGTAGAGAAAAGCAAAGATACTATTTCATGATTGGATCTATTTTATACTGCTGCCATCTTTTTTTGTACATAGGTCTAGAACCGTGATAGTGAACCTATGACATGCGTGCCAGAGGTGGCATGCACACCATCTCTGTGGGCACACGAGCCATTGCCCCAGTTCAGCTCCGCTGTGCATGCGAGCATGCCTCCTGCCAGTCAGATGGTCTTCGGGTCTCTATCATGCATGCATGGGGTGTGTGCAGGGAGCCGTGCGTGCATGGTGGGTGGAGGGACATGTGTGGGGGGGCTGGGCGTGCATGCACGGGGGTGGAACATGTGCCAGGGGCATGTGCATGTGTTGGGCGCATGCGGGGGTACACGGCATGCATGGGGCAGGGGCATGTGCCATGTGCGGAGGTGGGGCACATGCATGGGGGCGCACATGCATTGCATTTTGGGAGTTCAGGCATGTGTGCTTTGGGTACTCAGACCGGAAAAGGTTAGCCATCAGTGGTCTAGAAGGAGACATTTGGGGCATTGATTTAAGGAAAGTAAGCCTTCTAGGAATCTCAAATACAATTTTAATTCCTAAAAAGGGAAAAAAATATCCTCCAAAACTACAATCACTGGAGATGTATTTAACCTCTCTTTGCTGTTGCTGTTGAGCTGATTATCTTCTTTAAAATATATTGGGAGGAAGGGGGTTTTGAATCTTACACAATTACTGGGAGGTCTATTATTGCATTTTGGCATCAGAATGCATTTCAACTCTTATCTTTAAATATTTGGCAGCTACATTAAGATTGGTTTCCAACAAAGACAAGCAAAAGAAAAAACAATCATAGCATAAAGAAAAATATTGTTTTGCTGTCTCACAAATTTGATTAAATTCTTTATATTTGCTAACTATTTTGGAAGGCAAATCAGGGAAGATCATTAGGTTTTTACTTGTATATTCCAGCGGTTTTGATTTTCGAGAGAGCGGCAGGATATTAAGATCCTCCTAAATAAGTTTATTACAATTGGACTTACGATAAGGTTGAAATTTTGATGAAACCTGGCATATTGCATTAATTCCAACAGAAATGGAATTGATTCAGTGATGGTTCTCTGCAATGTCTACAAGAAGCTTCTCGTCAGCAATATCATGAAGATAGAAAACTCTGAACTTCTTCTTCCTTAAATGGTCTTGAATCTGTATAAGCTCACCTTAGTGTGCTAACTCCTCAGAATTCATTTTTTTTCAATTTTTGTGAAGTCTGTTTTCATGAAATTCAATTGGAATTTTTCCGAAGCTTTTTCATTTCCTTTTAACTGAAAATTAACTTTTGTTGGAGTATATTAGTGTTAAGCACTAACTTCTGCTTATCGACTGCATTAAAAGTATAGTTCAACATTTGATAACTCTCTTGGCTCTTTTCCTCTAATGGAAGCTCTGGAGTTAATAGCTGCATGTGAACCACATAAATCATAATCTATAAGCTCTTCAATAGCCTCTTCAGATGGAGCAGGTTTCTCAGGAACTAGCTTTGTAACAGCCACAAACTAAAAGTTAACTTACGCTGACAGACAAGATAGAAGGAAGAGGGGTTTGTTTTCCCCTGATGAGGCATATTTCCTCCCCAAACATCAAAACTCACTAGAAGATATAAGTAACGTTTTTGTTTACCATTTTTAACAAACAATTCAATTATAGTTTTTGAGCAGCTCAATGAGAAAGAGAAAATGAAATGTAATTAACATGCTGTAAGTTCATCTTGTCTACAAGTCATTTTTGGGAGGCTTTATTATATTTCTTTAGACTTCTATGTTTTTTCTTTATTTGTATGGCTATGGCAATGTTTCTTATTTTTATTTCCATTTAATTTTTAATATACATAAGTATGCTTTGAGTCGCTGAATATAGTTATTTTTTCTTTTTCTCGATCTAAGTCACCTTGAGCACTCTCATTATTTTGAACAATTTTAATACTTTCATGAAAAGTTAAGATCTAAAGTGTATATATCAAAGAAGATATTATTTTTTTTTTACAAATTGAAACCTAAGTAGTTTTTTCCATTATTGCTGCAAAAATAGTGTTTCCTTTATGGAAACATTTGTAGTAGCATACTAATATATATCTGTGGCAAATTTTACTACATGATTTGCTATTTGACTTAAGATTTTTTTAAATTGTAGAACTATTTTTTTTTATATACCAAAGACTATTTTATATAATGTTGGCTATTAAAGCTTTTCAGGGTTTCACTGGTTAGTTATAAAAAAATTAGTAGTTTGCTTTAAGTCAGAATATTTTGTGGGAATATATGGGAAAAATTTAATATTGCAGGTTGAAAAAGAAATATAACTTCTAACATTTGTTTCATTCTAGTATATATAATTTTCTAGAGTTGCTGGAATATTGTTGCCAAAGATGGAAGAATAATCTGAATTGATCGTTGTATTTGCTATAAAATTATCTACTTTAACAATCAGAATTGGTGCAATATATCAGTGATAAAATATGTTAGTTTTCTCTATATTTGATTTAATTTTCATGTTCTTCCATTGAAAGTCCCATTGTTTCATACTATTACAACATTTACATTCTGAATTGATTTAATAATACAGTATTTAATTTCTTTGGTTTCTGAGTTAGAGTGTATTAATAATTTGTAAATAGGGCCCAACTATTATAAATAATTAAGTAATTTGTATATCCCATTTCAGTTTAAATCTTTTTCAAACAAGGGACGTTGATGGGATGATAGTGTACATTCAAGCATTATTGTCATAATTACAACTGACATTCCTTCTTTCAGGAGAAACCTTTACTTCTGTCTTTGGTACATAGACAAAAGCTGGCTCACACAGATAACACTTTTTCACTCTTATTTCCATTTCTATTTCATCTATCTGCAGCAGGTACCTCTGTCTTTTATAGATGATTGGCAAAAGCTGTGGCACAGCTGGCACTACTTTCTTTAAAGAGGTTCTGCCATATGTTCTCTTTTGGGAAAATTTTGGCAATGGAGAAAATGTACAAAAGAAAAATGATAAAATATAGTGCTTCTACAGCTTTGAATGAACAATGATTTGTAAAGCACTCTGCTCTCTGTACATATCTTCTGTAGATAAACAAATTGTCCTGCTATTAATTCACATACCAAAATGAGGTGATACAGTATTGTTAAAAGTCATGGAACTCCAATTTTAAGTAAATAAAAAATCCTTTGGCCTGCTTTTTAGAAAGAAAATTACATTACTAGCTATGAGATTGACCAGACAATTTAATGAATTTTATACTTGTTTGATTTTAAGAACATTTTTGTTTTCTACCAAAAAAGTTGTAACATGATTAAAATACTTTACCTATTACTGAGCATCAGCACAGAATATAGACATACCTATAAAATATGTTGTTAATTTGCTTCCTGATGTAAGCTCTTAGGCCTAAGAATTTTCCATATATTCTGTGCAGAGTAGTCTTAAGAAAATCTCTTTCACGAGGATCCTCACTGTCAAAAAGCTCTAAAAGCTGCAAAAGATGAACATTTATTTGCTTAATCCATTTCAAATTAAATGGAACTTTGTTTGAAGATATATTCTTTTTTAACCTCACCTGCAATACAAACTTCTGATCAATATATTTCTTAGCTATATTGGGTTGGAAATCTGGAGATTCTAAAAACCTTAAGAAAAATTCATATACAAGCTGAAAAAGATCCACAAAAATAAAAATTAGTTTTACAATGTAAATCAACTTGAATTTTGAAAAGCTGTTAAGTCAATACTAAGTTTTAAACACTTTCCAAGAAAGACCCAAAATCATAACAAGATGAATACAGGTAATCCTCGACTTACAACAGTTCATTTAGTCACCGTTTGGTTACAACGGCACTGAAAAAAGTGATTTATGACCATTTTTCACACTTATGACCATTGCAGCATCCCCATGGTCATGTGATTTACATTCAAATGTTTGACAACTGACTCACATTTATGACAGTTGCAGTGCCCTGGGCTTATGTGATTCTCTTTTGTGACTTTCTGACAAGCAAAGTCAATGGAGAAGCCAGAATCACTTAACATGTTACTAATTTAACAACTGCAGTGATTCACTTAACAAACGTGGCAAGAAAAGACATAAAATGGAGCAAAACTTACTTAACAATTTTCTCACTTAGCAACATAAATTTTGGGCTCAGTTGTGGTCATAAATTGAGGACTACCTGTATGTACAAGATTAATTCCTTCTATGCTCTTTTGGTTTGGTTTGGTTTGTTTTAGACCATAAACCATCTTGAAACATTTATTTTACTCAGGCTTGGAAGTTGTTCATAACAAACTAAGCAATTCCATTTCCCAATAAATATTTACTATATTAATTTCATAATGTTTGCAGTTCTGAGTCAATTAACATGCAGGGACTACTATGAATTGTAGATAAAATGTTAGAGGATGAATGCAAAAAATTTACATTCTTCAACAGAGGTTTAATTAAAGTCAATACATGTATCTGGGATGTGCTGGTATTGGTTTTAATAAATATTAAAATATTAATTTTATTATATAAATATAATATAAAGATTAAAAATTATATATAAATAAAAGCTAGATGGACTTTTGAATGTATTGTATGTAAAAATTTAATCACTACTGTGGTTGGTGTGAATTTATTACTTTGCTGCACCAAAGACTTAAGGCTACATGACACTTGCCAGAGATACTGGGATTAGAAATTCCAGAATTCAGAGCTAGAAAAGGTATTCATTATGAAGTTTAAAACCTATGGAAACTGTAATTTCAACAAATCTGGAAGATGACAGTTTAGGAAAATTTGTTTAAAAGAAAAAGTAACTATGAAATGGGAAGATTAAAAAGATTCACCTTTTAATCATGGAGTATCACAGCGGATCAGTGGGTTTGAAGTGAAACCCAAAGTACTAATTTTACTTAAAATTATATGAATGTTTACAATTGCTTTTATACCTTCTGTTCAATGAACCACAGGTACCACAAATCTTACCTATGTTTAAAACTTAAATCTCTAAATTATAATCTTATTAAGATCAATAAGATTGCATTAAAACATGCTAATATTTTACTTATTTGAACATTAATCTAACCACATAATGAAACAGCAGTATTAGAATACATTAATATGCAGACTTTAGACCCAATCAGATGAAAAAAAAATCAATATCTAGATTTACACATTTATTTCACAGTTGGCAGTAATTTTGCTATTCCTGAGTTAGAGTGAAAGTATGTATTTCAGTTCTACCTGTAAGTGAGGCCAGGCAGCTTCTAAAGTTGGTTCATCTTCCTCTGGGTCAAATTCTGCTCCCGTTGGATTGGATGAAGGGGGTAGTGTGCGAAACATGTTAACTGCAAACTAAAATCACACTTGATTAAGCAAAAATATTTTAAAAAACCCCAATTTTAAAAAATATGTTCTTGCATAAATATTTTTAAAAACAACTAAGCAAATACAAATGTATGATAGCTTCTCTATTACTTAAACTTTTCTTTTAAGAAGTTTCTCAGAAAATTCTAATTTATTAAGAGGTTGAAAAATAAACAACCCAGAATCTTAAGAGGAAAATGTCAATTTAGAAAAAATGAAATTAAATGTCAATTTAGAACATAGTTAACTAGAAGAAAAGTATAATTTATCATAGAAGGAGCATTGGTTCTACCTGATACGATCCTTCTTGTTGCGTAGAGACAGCATCCTGAAATGGGGTTGTACTTGTCTGTTGACCAATTAGACTGAGTCTGTCAAAGCTGTGTGGACCCGCCTCCTGTCACTAATCCCCAGCCTTTGGCGAAGTTGAAGACAGACCCCACGTGGTAGCTCCATAACACTGACTGAAATCAAGGGCCAGCCCTACTCTAGGGTGGGGCTGGATGCTGCCTCTACGTAACAAGAAGGATCGTATCCATTGCAGTAGAGGCAGCATCCAGAAATGGGACATACCAAAGCAGTCGTGTTCTTACGGGTGAGCCTGCTCCTGGCCCGAGGTGTCACCCCATATGCACCCTCTGGAGTACCTGCCTCCCAAAAGCAGTGTCGGCCGAGGCATAGGTGTCAAGCTTATAATGCCTCACAAATGGGGATGGCAAGGCCCAGATAGCTGCATGGCAGACCTCTTCTAAAGAGGCCTAGGTCGCCCATGCCACACTTGTGGCCGCACTCCGGGTGGAGTGTGCCGTAATACTCTTGGGCACCAGGAGAGCCTGTAGCTCATAAGCCTGAGTGATACATGCCCGAATCCACCTGCCCATGGTCGAAGGGGTGACCTTAAGCCCCAAGTTAGCAGGGAGAAATGATACAAAGAGCGACTCCGTCTTCCTAAAGGTGGAAGTTCGTTTAATATAAATCTGGAGAGCCTGCTTCACATCTAGCATGTGCCATTTACACTCTAGTGGATTCACTGGCTTTGGGCAGAAATCAGGGAGGGTAAATTCCTGTGCCCTATGGAACCATGTATTGACCTTAGGTAGGAAGGTTGGGTCTAAATGGAGAACCCCTTTGCTAGGGTGAAACACACATAGGTCTGGCCGGATAGAAAGGGCCGCCAGCTCCTAGATTCTCCTGGCCGATGTCATGGTCACCAGGAAAGCCACCTTATAAGTCAGGCACTTCAGCGTCGCCTCCCTCAGAGGCTCAAAGGGGGGCCCCGTCAGCGCCTGCAGAACCTTGGAAAGGTCTCAAGTTGGGAAGCAGTGGACCACCGGGGGCCGAAAATTAATTGCGCCCTTGAGAAAACAGCGGACCGCCGGGTGTTGCGCCAAGGAGTCCAGTCCCCCACAATGAAGTACCAATGACAAAGCCGCCACCTGGCGTCAGAGCATATTGGCCAACAGACCCAAGCGTAACCCCTCCTGAAGAAAATCCAGGACCCTGGGCACAGAAATCGATGTCGAGTTCAACCCTGATCGTGAGCACCAGGCACAAAACGCCTTCCAGGTGGCATTGTATATTCTGTTTGTAGAAGGCCGCCTGGATGGCATCTATGACCTCAGATGAGTAAGAGTCCCGCCTAAAAGAGCCCTGCTCAAGCGCCAGGCGGTTAACTGTAGCCACTACGGATCTAGGCGGGCTACTGCCCCCTGGCTGAGCGAGACTCTGTCCGTTGGAATCTGCCAAGGAGGAGCCATGGAAAGACTGACTAGATCGGCAAACCACGGCCTCCGCGGCCAATGTGGAGCCAGGAGGATAACCTCTGCTCGCTCTGCTAGAAGCTTCTGAATTACCCTTGGAATGAGAGGGGGGGAAGGCGTAAAGGAATTCCTGAGGCCAAGTGCTGCGGAGTGCATCGATTCCCTCCGTCCCCATAGTCGCAAACCTGGCGAAGAAATGTGGCAACCTGGTGTTGGCTGGAGTGGCAAACAGGTCCACCGCAGGAGGTCCAAAGCGTTCCGTCAGCTCCTGAAACAAATCTGGATGCAGGCGCCACTCTGCATGATCAATTGTGGCCCTACTAAGCCAATCTGCCTGAATATTAGCCACACCGGAGATGTGCTCCGCCCTCATCGAGACGTGGAACCTCTCCGCCCAGAGGCACAGCCTTTCAGCCTCCTTCATAAGGGACCTAGAATGGGTATCTCCCTGACGATTAGTATGTGCCTTGGTGGTCACATTGTCGGTCATAATTAAGACATGCCTACCCGACACTAAGTCCTGAAATTGACATAGGGCCAAATGGACTGCCCTGAGTTCAAGCCAGTTAATGTTGTGGGACAGTTCAGATGGTGACCAACGACCCTGGGCCATCCTTCCCTGACAATGAGCCCCCCAGCCATAAAGGCTGGCATCTGTTTTAACCTGGAGACGGTCACGCTCCTTAAAGAGACTGCCCTGGGCAATGGCCGGGGAAGTCCACCATTGAAGGGAATTCAGTACCTCCGGTGACAACCTGACCCTGGAATGGGATGCCCCCTGGCTGGTCCTCTGGAAAGGGAGAAGGAACCACTGGAGTGGCCTAGCATGGAAACATGCCCAAGGCACGAAAGCAATGCAAGATTGCTTCTTGCCCAGAAGCCGAGAGAACGTGTTTAGAGGCACCACCCGCTCTCCACGGATTCTGCCAATTAGCTCCGCAATGCTCGCTATCCGCTCCAGGGATAAATTAGCCCTGCACTCCAGCGTATCAATCTCCGCTCCCAAATGGAGTAGCCTGTTAGTAGGAGTAAAATGGCTCTTGGAAATGTTTATGGAGAATCCATGAGCCTCATGTACTTTTAATGGTGGTCCTAAGGTCCTCAATCACTTGACTGGCTGAGTTGGACTGGATTAAAATATCATCCAGATAACACTGGATGTGCACAGGGAGAGCCCTAAGGTGCGCAGTTAAGGCGGCTAACAATTTTGTGAACACCTTGGGCGCTGATGACAAGCCAAATGGGAGAGCCACATACTGGTAGTGTCTACCATTATAAAAAAATCTAAGGAACTGCCTGTGTTCTGGCTGAATGGGAATGTGAAGATAAGCTTCAGTAAGATCAATAGAGGTGAGGAAGTCGTCCTCCCGCATGCCGTCCAAAATGGACTAAAGAGACTGCATCTTGAAACTTTTGTAGATGACATAACAGTTCACGCATTTGAGGTCCAGAATTACTCTATACCCCCCGAAGACTTTGGAATTATGAAGAGGATGGAATAGAACCCCAACCCCTGTTGATCCTCAGGACTGGCTGGATTGCTTGGATCTCAAGCAGATGTTGAATAGCCGTTTCCATGAGGGAAGGTTTCGCCAAAAGCCCTGACACAAGCGACCAAATAAAGAACCTTGGGGGTGTAGAGAGAAATTCGATGGAGAGGCCCGAACAGACTATCTCCAAGACCCACTGATCAGATGTTGTGAGCTCCCATTGCCTGGTGAAATGCACCAGTCTGCCAACAATGGGAGCACTCTCAATGCAGTTACTTTTGGTGCTTAAAAGGACAGCTTCCTCCCCCTCGAAAGGGCCGTCGATTCGGAAATGGTCTAAAACCACCTGTCCTTTCCTATGGCTGATCCTGCCTTCTGGTAGAAGGGGTGCCTCGATCTTGGGGGGCCGAACCCACTATCCTGCCCCTAAAGGACGGCCGACGGAAGTAGGCTGATGGACAGGCCTCCACCCTGCGGGAGAAAGATGGAAGGGTCTTACGTTTGTCCCTGGTTTCCACGAGGAGCGGATCCAGGGAAGCCCCAAAGAGCTGGTCTCCCGAGAAGGGTGCTTCCGCCAGCCGCCATTTGCGCTTGGCATCCGCCTGCCACTGGCGGAGCCATAGGAGTCTCCTGGACGTCACGTTGGATGCGATGGCCTTTGAAGCAAATCTCGCAGCATTGAGCATTGCATCTGCAGAAAACTCAAGAGCAGTCTGTAATTTATTTAGGTCCTGGTGGGATCTAGTATCCCCACTTGGGATCCTGTCCTGCAGTAGCTTTATCCAAATAAGGGATGCCCTATTGAAGAAAGAGGCTGCTGTTGAAGCCTAACGGCCCAGGCTGTAGCCTGGTGGGTCTTAGTCAAGGAGTACTCTGCCCTTCTCTCCTCAGGGCATAGAGCCTCCACAGGGGCATTAGGGGTTGCAGCTGGTGACGCCAGGCCTGCCACTGGGGCATCTACAGAGGGCACTTGGAGAGCCTTGCCCAATTCCGGCCCCACCATGTAAAACCTTTTATCTAGGAATCCAGGATTAGGCCCAGATGCCAGAGTGGCCCACTGCCTCTGCACAACATCTAAAAAGAGGCGTGGAGAAGGCACCACCTCTGCTTCTAGAACAGGCTCAGAGAAGAGGGAAGATGTACTATCCTGCTGTGATGCTGTATGGCCCGCCCCTGGTTGAGAAGATCCCATGTTAGTGGACTTCTTGGCTTTAAAAAGTAAGGACTTAAATAAAGTTGGTTTGAATAATCCTACAAATGCAGGCTGCTCAGGAGCACATCCTCATCCTCAGATAAGGTTAGTTCCCTTCCCTGCTCCTCATCTGACACTATGGAGTGATGGGAGGATGTAGGGGAGTAATGCCCTTGTGTTGGGCAAGGTACCCCAGACACCTGAGGTTCTGGATTGTAATGCATGGACAGGGGAGAATTAGACCTCCCAGAAGCAGCTCTGTGGGATTGTTGGATACCAGCTGCAATCCCACGTTGGATAGCCTCAGAGATCAAATCGCCCACATTTGGTGGCAAAAATCCTGTCTGCTTCCCCTGAACGCAGGCCAGCAGCTGTAGGGGTAAAGGTCGCCTCTACCCCAGCCCTCTGCCTTCTAGAATGGTGCCAGGGATCAGCCCTGAAAGGCACTAAGCTGAGCACAGGCTGCCTGTTGCTAGGCAGAGTTGCAGCAAGCAGATCAGTTGCTGGGCAAATTTACTGAAAGCAGCTCACCAGCGCCATCTGGTGACCATTGAGCTGCAGGCAGGTTGTCAAAATGTTCAGTCAGCTCTAACGGCTGCAATTCAAAAAGGCGGGAAGCAGCTGCCCTGTCAGATTCAGGCTGAGGGAAATCCCTAAGGCAATCCTTTTTCTTCAAGGCTTTGGCTATTTCTTTATCTATAGCCTTCTGCTTTCTCGCCGCCTCCTTCTCCGCTGCCTTGGAAGCTTCGTCATGGCTCCCGCAGCACTCAGCACTATTTGAGGCTGTTCCCCCACCTGTGGACCTCTGTCCAGAGATATCCGCCACACCGCCAGTCTCTGGGGCCAGGGGAACCGAAGCTCGATCAGCCGAAGCCAGCGCGGCTTCAAAGGCTGCATTTATGGCATTTTTGGCCATTTTAAAAGCCGCACTGCTCCATTGGGGCAAACTCATCGCTCCAAGCCTTCCCGCAGATCCTGTTCTTCCAGGGGTATGCCCGGCAAACGGGCAGGGACCAGGGTGCCTTATGGGTCCGAAGACCAAGGTAGGACAGTGGGCAGCTCTCCGCTAAACCGAGAAGCGCTCCGGGTAGACCAGGCAGTCCTGACAGCCAGATTCCCCTCAGCTGTCAAATCGTGGAGCCAGCAAGCCGGCTAGGCACCGCTAGCCACTCAGCAAACCTTTCTTTCAAAAAAGGATATCAAATGCCCACTGTCCAGTCAAGCACCTCCAGGTGCTCTGCCACATAGCCACAGGGCCCTCGGCGGACTCGGGCTAAAGCTCTTCACGCTGGGATTCACACCCTACCTTGTCAGGTCTCTCTGGGCAATAAACAAGGGAGTGTGTATTTGACTCTCAATTGCAGAAAACGAACATCCAGAAATGGGAAATTTGGTAAAGTTAGGAGCAAAAATAACCATGACTTGTCTTGGTCAAGACGGAGTCAAAGGGTGGGGATCAGTGACAGGAGGCAGGTCCACACAGCTTTGACAGACTCAGTCTAATTGGTCAACAGACAAATACAACCCCATTTCTGGATGCTGCCTCTACTGCAATGGAGAAGTGATGCGTTGTTTGTGTACCACCCAGTCATGTTTTGTGAGGTGGGCAGCTACATTGATTTGCTAAAAAAAATATTGAAAGATTTTAATGATTTGTTTCAAATTTTCTTGCACATAGTATCTCTTTCTCCACTAAAGTTAATTCATATTAAGAATTAATCTTATGCTAATTAGAACAGCACTTATTGAGAGCAACAGCACACATTGAGAGCAAGCTATTGGTGTAAGAAAGCTGAAGTATGGAAACTCCTTGGTTAAAATCTCATTTTAATATGAATTTGTAGGTAATAATTAGATAAAAAATGACAGATGAAGATCTATAATCTTCAAAAATTATCCCTAGCAGATCATCTTCCTAATAAAATTTACTAAGTTTTGAACTGCAGTGTATCAGTGTCTTAGTACTGGGTTTCTACTGTATATCAACTTCCGAAGAGATAGTGAACATCTTGAAGCTCTTCTGGGTTTAATGAATGGATTCCAACTTTTTTGTTCCAGGGTCATGTCTTCCAAAGAAAAGTCACACCATTGCTAAATTTTGGCAATATGATTAGTAGATCTCTAGGCGGCATTAACTGGAAGCTCAATGCTATATGTGGTTTGCAGGTGGCTTATTCCCGATATATAATTTAGGTTGAATTGAACTATGTTGTCCACTTAAGAACCAGTCTGGAAGATGGATAATCGTTTTGGATCCAAAGTTCCCAAGCAGTGTAGTATAAAAAACTTTCTCTGCTAGCTCTGGTTAGCACCTCACCACTTTCTAGACAAAGAGCATCTGGCTACAGTGATATCAAAATAATTTCTGGTTGTTGTAATACACAGGTTCTTTAAAAGTGCCCTGCGTGAGATTGCCTATGAAAAATGTTCAGAAATTATTCAAAATAATCTGTCATACTGCTATTGGAGACAACTGAAATTCAAGGATCTGTTTTCAAAGTTTGGGATCAATCTCTTGGCCATCATTTCCTCCCATTTAGGCCTATTTGTATGTTATTCAGAGAGAAGTTGCAGTCACAAATAGAATTGCAATGAATGGGAATCTGCATTTCCCAAGAAAGAAAGAACCACCATCTAAAATGTTGTTCTTTATCATGGAATTGGGCTGAGAGCAATCTGGAATGGGACCTCAATGACCCAATGCTAGTTTTAAAGCTGTGTTCTAATAGTGCTTGCAATAAATGCAGATGTTATTTATTTATGTATTTTGAAAGCAAGTCTCCCAACGTTGACTTCTCCTAATATACTACTGGGGTTGAAGAAGAGCAGGGTCAATGATAAGCTTAAACACTGACTTTGCATTTATGATAAATTTAGAACGTATTTATGTACCATGCAAATTCTAATAAAATTAACAATAGGATCTATAGGACCAAAATAAACACTCCACTCTTCATACTGGTACTAATAACTGAACATAAACTGTTATTAAAAGTTAATTATTTAGTACATATCTGACTGTAGAATACTATATGCTTCTAAAAGCCAAGCGTCTTCTGTTATTGTTACATATGAGAAATCTGTTTAGCAGAATAAGTCAAAAGGAAGGGTTTTTAAAAATATTTATTTAAGTTTAAATAACTTACCATGTGTACTACTTCTGGGTAAATTGGCTCAGTAATTACATTGCGATTATGCGTGATGTACTCTACCATTTCACTTAAAGCTGCTCGCTTTACTTCTTTCCACTTCAGGTCACTTAGCGGATCAGAAACAAAGTCGAAAAGGACACAACATTGTCGCAATTTCTGAATAAAAAGCTTTTCTTGCTCAGCGGGGGGAACATCTGAAAAGATTTTTAAAATTGTTATACTTCTTTCGCTTGTAAATTTTGCATTATAGTGAATATAACAAGATTTACTGAAGACAAATTCATTCAACTGTTGATTTTTTATGCTTATAAATATACACCATAGTTCTCTTTCCCTTCGTTTATTCTTCTAATTCCAACTGGTTTTTAGTAATAGATGAAATATTCATCATTTACAGTATACATCATCTAATCTGAAATTTGATGCCCCCCCCAATTTAAAATTCTTTTATCTGACCGAGAAAGTTGATATTTGTTATACCCATCACATAGAATACTTATATCCATAAAAAAGTGCATTAACTGTTTTATGTGTATATGTCAAAACTCAGCATGTCAAAGTTCCCTCAGAAAGGACTGTACTCAACAGAGTTAGCAAAACAAAATAAATCAATCAGAATAGAGCTGGAAGGGACCTTGGAGGTCTTCTAGTCCAGCCTCCTGCTCAAGCAGGAGACCCTATACCATTTCAGGCAAGTGTCTGTCCAGTCTCTTCTTAAAAACCTCCAGTGATGAAGCATCCACAACTTTTGAAGGCAAGCTATGCCACTGATTAACTGTCCTCACTATTAAGAAGTTTCTCCTTAATTCCAGGTTGCTTCTTTCCTTGATTAGTTTTCACCCATTGTTTCTTGTCCTGCTCTCTGGTGCTTTGGAAAATAAATTGATACACCACCACCACCACCACCATTTGTGGCAGCCTCTCAAATACTAGAATACTGCTATCATGTTTCCCCCTAACAAAATGTTAGAACTTTCACTGAAACTAGGTGCAAAATGCTGTGGCAATATTACAGAAGTGCTCAGCCATGAGAATCTGTTATATCCATGGGAGTTGCTGTTGTTTTAATTGTCATATATCACTCAGACATGAAGCTAATGTATCAAAGTATCAGGAGGAGGAGGGAGGAAGAGGAAGGAAAGGAAGAAGAAAAAGAAAAAGTGGAGGAGGAGGAGGAAGAAACAACAAGACGTAAGCACTGTAGTCTCTGACAAGTATTTATTTAGAATAAAAATGTCACCTGACATTCTCTGTAAAAAAACAACAAAAGAATATCTGGTTCAGGGGCTCCATGGAGTTGTTCCTACATGGTAATAGGCACTGATGTACAGGGATGTTTTTTTTAAAAAAACCATGGAAGTATGGAGAGTAGTGCATTCAACCTGGCTACCATGAATGCCTGGTAAATTTCAGAATTAGAATGGAGGAAATGATAAGATGATGGCACACGTCCATTTGATAAAAAGCCACAGATTGGGAGGATTGAATGCTAGATTTAGACTAGTTTGGAAATCAATATCCTGGCTATACCGCTTAAGGTAATTCCTGGCATTTTCAAATTGTAATGGGCAAATAGTCTCCAGTAGAAGACATGTAATCTAAAATTTTGTTAAGCCAAGTTGATTTAAAATGGTCTTTGAAAACATTCAGACTAGAACCAAAGGGAAAAAATAATGCTAACCAGAAATTAATGAGATAATACAAGATTCTGGCATTCATGGAAAGCAACCCTCTCTCTAGCCATAAGGCAGTATTCCTAATGCATCTTGGAACTACAAAGATAGGTTGTATAAACATTATTTTTTTGAAGGGGGATCAGAAAAAAATATATACCACTAATACATTTGCAAAAATTTTCTAAAAGGAATTCCTAAGGCTTTTGATCTGTCTTCTTTTTTTTAAAGCTAGGAAAATATTTTTATACAACTGACATTTACAGAAATTACATCATCGATTTGAATTTGTAGTCTACAAATGCAATTTACTAATTTATTCCAATAAGTAAAATACCTTTTACAATACACCCTTACATTACTTTTAAATAAAGTCATGAATAGGACTTTAAGTAAGTCATTAGAGATAATTATTGTATAAGAATATATTAATAAGAAGTAAACATAAAGATTCTATTCTGCTTTGCATGCTTAAAATGAAAAGACTTGAAAGACCATATTTTCTTAAAATTGCAGGAAATATACTTCCTATGCTGACAGCTTCAAGCATAAATAGAAGACAAAACTATAGTGGGTAACTGATGACTTTAAGATTAATATTAAGTGATTAAACATTTAAAAGTCAATTAAACATTACATTAAAAGGGTTTGTTACTGTATGTTCAGATTTTAGATATTTGATGTGGCTTAAAATGTCCGAGACTAACTTAACATAGGAGCACAGACAAGCAGAGATACAATGCTAAGTGAAATTCAGTTGCTGCTTTCGTCATTGTTACTAGGAGACCAGTGATAGCAAAGAGTTTAGTAATCACAGAGAAGGTGCTAAATGATAGCTATTTATGAACAGAATACCATTCTTATGACAACTGGCTTGCTCTGAGAGCTTTAAATATAAAGAGAAACTAGTGTTAACACATCACTTTAAATTGTATTGTTGATTTGGTTTAGTCTAGCTTGTTGTGTGAACCCACAGTGACTTTATTCAATATATTTTGATCAAATAATCTAGATTTAGACAAAATTATCAACCTTATTTTAGAGAAATTTAAAATGAAATTAAAGAGTATTCTTCACATCTTTCCAAACATTGTTTAATGCAAATATTATTCTTGTAACATAAATTGCTAAAATTGAGTTTGCAAATTCAGTTTAAGGAAGTATGAAAACTATAAGGGCAACATTGTCAATAATAAAACATAATCATGGAAAATTATTAGATCAGATTTACTGCACCATACATTATGCTTTGTTATTGCGTTTGTGGCTGTCTATTATGAATATAATTCATATTGAGCCCAATCCCAGAATAACCTCTATTGTATAGCATCGGTATACAAGATGGTCTAATTTAATATTAAAAACATCACTCTACAAATAAATGTTTTCTTTAAACAACTAATTGTATTACTAAAAGGATGGTAAAATGGGTAGAAAAAAATGACTAGTCAGCAGTGTTTTCAGGACTTACTGCTTTCGCTAGGGTGACAAAAAAAACATTATGCCATCAATCCCACCCTTTCAATTATGTGATAGAATAATAGAATAAAAAATAGAATAGAATAACAGAGTTGGAAGGGACCTTGGAGGTCTTCTAGTCCAACCCCCTGCTTAGGCAGGAAACC
>JANHFM010002871.1:143379-160440 GCA_032468115.1 Grayia smithii
TGAGTTGTGCTTGAAATTGTAAGCCGCCCTGAGTCTCCGGAGAAGGGCGGGATATAAGTGGAAATTAAAAAAAAAATGTGTGGAAAAAAAAAGCAAGTACCTTTTAAAGCTGGCAGTTTTTGGAGTTCTCTATTACTCGTAATACTAAATTTTGAAGAACTCTGCCGTTTTTCTTTCTTTGCTGCAGCTTGTGTAGAGGTTACTTTGATTTTAGATAACTGTGTTGCAGATGATACAGTATTCGATTTTTTGCACGAGACCTGTTTTAAAAAAACAAAATATCATGAGACTTCTTAAAAAGGATGATAATTAGGCAGCAACAGATTTTATTGATGCAAACTCCACTTAATGTTGTTAACAATGTTTTTCAGAAGTGGTTTGCCATTGCCATCTTCCTAGGGGTGAGACAGAGACTGGCCCAAGATCACCCAGCTGGCTTTTGTGCCTAAGCCTAAAGGGAAATGGTACACAGTGAAAGGAAGCAGAGTCAGGAAGCTTTAATGTAAATGAACAAATGCCATATTATCATCAAAATCCGTAAGATAAAGGCTCTTGAGAAAGATGTTGAAGTCCACTGTTCATTTTTCTTTAGGAAAGAAATATTTTTTATCTTATGTTTGGTTTTCATTAAGATTTCTCTATTTGCAATTCAGGATTACAAAATAAACCATCACACAATTTTGGAGATTAATTGTCTGCAAACTGCTTTTAATATATTTTGATTTTTTTCTTCTTTTATTCAAATTTTTAAAAACAGACAAGAAAGTTACTAAAGTTACTGGAAGTGTTTAATATCTATAGTAGCTGGTTCACTGACTTTCAAAAAAAGTTACAACTTTAGAGGAAGGCGAAAATTATGGTTGCACAGAAGCTACAAGAACTTGGTTTGCTGCTCATGCAAGATTCTAACAAGATGCCACTTTCCCAAGCTTTTTGTTTAGAAATAAACTGAGAAATAAAGTTGTGGGGTTATTGGTGTCCTCAGCTTGATGGTTTTCTTGCAGCTGTTTCATTACCAAACTACGTAACGTAATCAATAGCATTGATATTACCTAGTTCAGTGATGGCGAACCTTTTCGGCACCAAGTGCCCAAATTGGAGCGTGCGTGCATGTGCGCATGCTGGAGCGCTGGAAACCAGAAGACCAGCTATGCCTGGTTTTTGACCATTTTTTCAGGCTGTTTTCAGGTCGTGTTTGGCCCATAAAATGGCCTGAAAAATGCCCCCCAAAAGGCCAGAAAATGGCACCCACAAAGATCAGATGGCACAGACGAACAGCTGGTGATGGTGTGTATGCCCACAGAGAGGGCTCTGCGTGCCACCTCTGGCACGCGTGCCATAGGTTCGCCATCACAGACCTAGTTGGTAACAGAACATCTGCAAGAAAGCCACCAAGACCAAAGAGCACCAAGGACCCCAGAGTTTAACCCTGAGCTACAGATCTTATAGCATTAAGTCAATAACACATACACTCCCATTTCCAGAGAGAATAATATTCTTTTCGGCTATTTTGAAATTCATGATAATAGTCATGTTCAAGCCTTTATTTCTAATATGGGGATGGTTATTGTCACCTATGTACTGTATATGCAACTGAAAGTACATATATGTACCTTTCTCTTTTGAATGAAATGTATATTAGTATAATAGTCAAGAGTTTAATTGTACTAGGAGAAATTATTGCCATTGCTTTATGATACTTTCCTGGGACAACCTTACAGATGATGTAAAATATCACAAGATATTTTACCGAAGAGAAAATTGGATGAAATCACATTTCTTCCTGACCCCTTACAAAAGTGAAGGCTCTTGCCTTCATGGGTTCCTTTGAAAAATGTATTTTAAAAGTGTTAACTTTCAATGTGCTATTTAAATTGCACAAATTGTCTTCCTATAGATATTCATTTCTCATTAAGTCATAAGTGCTGAAATTTGTGTTGACAGGCCCCTCTCTTGCTGCTAATCAGCTCTAGAATCATCTTTATTCCTAATATTACCGTTAAGCCTTGAACAAAATGCATTTGGCTATATAACATTATGTAAATCACAAACCATAAGTTTCTGTTTTATCATTCAGATTTTACCTTTGCCTTTTGACTGGCCCTGTCTTCCAAGGTGAACTTTTTGGGAGAATGCCCAGAACACATTCTCAAAAGCACCAGTGATTCAAAGAGGATTGGGATCCCTGCATTAGTGTACTTATTTCAAAACTATGACTTTATTTTCTCAATAAACCTAGATATCCCTCTGGACATAAAAACTGAAGAACCTCCAATGGAGGGAAACTAGATTTACAATGTATTAAATTTTGGCATATACAACTGTTTATAATTGTTGTGTAAACAATGAATTTTATATTCAAATTTTTCTAATGTTGAATCAGAGGTGGGTTCCAGCAGGTTCTGACCAGTTCTGGAGAACTGGTAGTGGAAATTTTGAGTAGTTTAGAGAACCGGTAGTAAAAATTCTGACTGGTCCCACCCCCATCTATTCTCTGCCTCCCAAGTCCCAGCTGATCAGGAGGAAATAGAAATTTTACAGTATCTTTCCCCAGCCACGCCCACCAAGCCATGCCATGCCCACCAAACCACACCCACAGAACCGGTGGTAAAAAAATGTTGAAACCCACCACCATGTTATATGCAATATTATTGCAAACTATAAAGCAAAGTATTGAAATAATATTACTACTTCAAAATTGATTTTTATATGTGCTCAAGAAAGGAATACCTTGAGGAAATTGTTGAGAAAAATTACTTATTCTTCAAACCATTTCCTCTTTCTTCATCTTCAGCCATTTGAGGAAAGGTGTTTGGCATGGGTTTATAACTTACATTTAATAGTGATAAAGAGAGATACTTAGGTTTATCACTACTTGAATTCTAATTTAAAGACTGAAGATGTGTGTTTATTTATAAGAAGTAAACTACAGATACTGAGCATTCAGTCTAATTATTTAAAATATTAATTTCCATAACTGTGGAACTAAACTCACAACTATGGATATAAAAATATAAATATATGTAAATATGACGATGAATTTGAACTCATCTTACTCAAGATTCTACATTCTTGATAATTTGTTTTCATTATACAAGATTGGTTTCATTACTCCTATAAATCTACCATCAAACATTCAAAAAGCCCACTCAAAAAAGCAGCTTTTCTCCTTACCCTTGTATATGATATCACAAAGGCTTCCAAAACAGCACACACAAAACCCACTTGCTTTTTTATCTCACATGCACTCATGACACATACAGAAACACTTAATGCTCACAAAAACTCTACCATTATTTAACTTTATTTAATATAGTATATATTTCAAATATACTTCATGGTTAGCTGCCAATATGTAACTGTCACAACCAAAAGATCTTCTATGCTGGACAGTGAACATTATTAAAAACAATACAAATTCCTTGTGTGTCCAATCTCACTTGGCCAATAAAGAATTCTATTCTATTCTATTCTATTCTATTCTATTCTATTCTATTCTATTCTATTCTATTCTATTCTATTCTATTCTATGATGATACAAGAAATTACACATAGCCATAGTGTTTTAGAATAAACAGTCAATAAAATCTCCCTTCAAATCAAGCTTGAATTCCAGGAACAGCATTTTTTTGCAACAATATAGAAGGGTTGGGTTTTTTTAAAACCATTTCTTTATTTCAGTTTTTCTTTTCACATATCCTACTTTAATCTATAGTTTATTCCGGAAAGCTCTGGTAGTCTCTCATCCAGGTTCTGACCCCTTTTCATATTCTTGACATCAGCCAAGGATGGCTAAATATTGCTACTGTTTTAACATCAGAGGTGGGTTACTACCAGTTCTATCTGGATCAGCAAACCGGTAGTGGCGATGGGAGGCTCCGCACACTCATACCAGATGCTTCTGTGAATCATGCATGAGTGAAATGGTAGTGACGAGTTTCGCAATGCACTACTGTTTGACATGTTAAAGTAAAGTAAGTTGTAATAACATGGGTGGCTTTGTAATTTTCTTCTTGCATTCTGGGACGAAGAAACAATAAGCCTTCTATTTTGATCTGGATTTGAATTGGGTAAAACGTAGAGGAACTTGGTACCAAGAATAAGGAAAAAAAGTCAACTCCATTTTAGCAAAAGTGATGATTCCAAGATGGCCCTGATCTAATTGTCTTTTCAGCTGTGCTAGTTAATAAGTTTAAGGAACTAATGGAGAAGATTCCAAATATTGAATAATTTGGAATTAGAATGAGAAATTATTTATAAAAAAATAAGAGAAAAGGTGCAATTCTGCCTCTATCAAGGTCAAGACTGATATATGCTGCCCAGGAAATAAGGCAAATTAAAAATCACAACATTGGTTTCAGAAAATTCAATCCCTCCCCGCCACTATAAAATTCCACCCTGGACATGAAGGTAACACTTTTCCCTCCTTCTTGATAATCAACATTAAAAAAGACCTGATTACTAATTAAGTTTGAGTTGGCCAAAATAAATAACATGTTAGAATTTTATACCACACTTAACTCTGACCAATTTGTTGTGATTATAGCAATGCTATAATCATGGATGAAAGAGTTGAAAAAGCATTTCAGTATCAAAAATGAAATGTATGCTGGTTCAGAGGCATATAAAATATGGTAAAAATATTCACAATTTTAAATATTTCCTAGCTAACCAAAGCTATTCAGAACAAAAAAGTATGTTTGTCGTATCAGCCTAGACAAACACCAGAAATAATGCCATCCTGTATGGAACATATTACTACAAAATGAACTGGATATGGTATGAATAAAAGTTCTTCAAAAATAAACATCTATCAGCTCTTGAACAGTAAGAGATTGCAAGAGCTAAAAAGTGATTTAATAATTACCCTCATAAAAATTGTGACCAGAATATAAATGCAAGATCTTTTCTTTCTCTCCTGCAAGATTGCTGAATTATTTTTATTACAGTGCAGAGAAAGGACAGAATCTTTCTCTGTACATATAAAAGAATATTGTAGAAATAGAAGAAAAAACAGAGTTTTTTGTTCTGTTCTCAGTTTGCTATTCAGTACGGGGGTAGAATTTCAGGGAGTGTGATGATAATTTTTTGAAATGTGAGGAAAACCTTTTTGATAAGATCTGTACTACAGAGGAACAATCTCTCTAGGGAGGTTGTGGGATCTCCATCATTGGAGGCTTTTAAGAATAGGCTAGATAACTATACTGTAAATCATGAACAATTTAAATATTCAGATCTATATTTGCAGTCCCTGCTAGATGCTGCAGGAGGCAAACTGAAACTCCAGATGAAAACTAATTCCCTATCATAATTTATCCCTGACATGACATACTAATATCCATGTTAATAGATATTCCAATTCTAATATTGAAGTTTTAATATATGATCACAAATTTCTCTCTCTTTTGCTTATCTAGAAAAGGAAATAAAAATAGTGATTTAATTTAATATTGAATTTAATATTAGATTTTTAGGGTCTTGTCTAATGTATATGTAAAATATGGCAATTATAAGCCAGAGGTTTATGGTTTAATACTTGCAAATGCCAGAATACAGATAATATATCCAGATATAACCCATAGAACCCTACATTAAATGCTTTATTGTAAATGCTAAATATCCGACAAATATGAAGTCTCCCAATAATCTTCATTCTGCACAAGATCTCAATAGCTCCTTTGGCAGTTTGGATATGAAAGTATTCTGCAAAGGCATATTTTGTGAAGTAATCTATCATAAATAATTAGGTATTCACATGTATGAATTAAGCTCTTGCTTATTACTAGCTTCTTCTTAATAAATCTACTGCAAGAGAAGTAAGATTGCAGAGAAAAAGACCTAAGTAATTTCTCAGCTATGCCAGAAAACAATAACATTTTTTTATTTTGTGTAAGCTAATATTGGCATCTAGAATTTCCAGATAGCTGCGTAGCTGAAAAGATGTCCACCTACTGATATATCCACAGGCAAAAGAAAAGATAGAAAGCTAGCTTGATGCTGTCAAAGCAAAAATGTCATGGATGAACATTGGCATTCTGGGAATCAGTGAAATAAAAGGTCTGTAATGGACATCAGAGGCATACCAGATTTTCTTTGGACAAGACAAAAAAAATGGAGCAACTGAAGTCAGTGCTTGTGCACAAGTTCCAAAATGATAGAATGATCTCAATTAGAGTCCAAAGCAAGACAATAAAATGGATTAAATATATGGAGATCCAAGTTTATGATGCAATAATAGTTGCAGAGAAGAAGAAAGTTAATCATTCTATATTTCTAACAGTTTGTCAAATCTTCCCCAAAATATACTAGTATACATGCTAAATAAAATAAAACAGTATCCATTATAACAGGAAGATTTGGCTTTAGATGTAAAAAACAATGTGACAACAATCCTCATTTCATGAAGCATGCAGAAATCTTCCTGAAACCAGGACAGAGGTAGCTGCTCAACTTCTACTAAAAATTGCAGTCCTGTATCTCATTTGACAAAATCTATAGTGTATTATGTATGTTTACTGCAATTCAGCTGTACTTAATTAGTGCTAAGTATTAGAAACTATCAGATATGATGCCTTGTATTTTATTAGATATTGAGAAAATGAAGATGAGACCATGTTTACTACTATCAGGATTATATCTTATCATATGTGCTTCCAACCCCTGCCCCACTACCCAAATAAATTTGCAAGTTTGGCTATTAAATCTACTTTTGTTTTGGTCTTAGAAACCTCACATTTTAATGTTTATATAACTGTGCATGATGTCTGAAATAGTTTCTTTCTCGTGCACACATATTTTTAGAAAGTGATATGAAAATTGAAACAGAGTGATCATTTATAAAGATACTTATAAATAAAATACATTAAATTCCAATTATTTGTTCTTTCTGTCCTTTGAATTGCGGACAATCTTTAGACTTTACAATCTGGCATTTTTCACTAACGTTTGGAAAAAAATAACATATGCTAGTACATTTTCAGACAGAAAGGTTGAATTTACAAAAAATAGACAAAATTGTTTAATTTTGTTTAAAGGCAGAATTGTTTAAAGGCATTTAACAATTGTTTAAAGGCAGAATTACAGCATATCATAGCACCCGGTTACTTTTAGGCTGATTCTGAAGAAACTAAGCAGGTTCAGCCCTGGTTAGTAATTGAATGGAATTACCCCAGAGATCCTAGAGATCTAAACTAGATGGGGAAATCGGAAAAAAAGGATCCCTGGGAGTTGCCAATCAAACTCTTTTCATACTAATCTATTAAAACTATATATATATATATACACACACACACACATATATATATATATATATATATATACACACATATACATATATATACATATATCTATATCTATATCTCCACACAAAGGCTTATGTGGTATCTTGGAAAGACAATATGTCTTTACATTTTCAGGCATTATAATTTACCAGTATATGCTGTAAGAATTTGTAATCCCCTGGATTGATAGATTAATAAATAATAAAGCTGCTATGACTGGTGAGTTCGTTTTTAGAGATGGGTAGACAGGATACATAACTATATATAAAAAGTTGCTCCAGGTTTTGCTCCTTGCTTTGCCTGTGCGAGCCCACTGCAGGTCTGGCCAGGCAGAGCAGGAATGAATTTTACCAAGATCCTACTTTGTCTGTACAAGCGAACTTGATTACTATCAAAACCTGCTCGAGACTCTGCTCTCTACCAGTAGCATCTATGGAGTGTTCAAAAGACCACATTGTGTCTAAGAGTAAATGAGCAAAGCCCCACCTTTTTGTAACTGAAGCTATCATTTTTACTTTTTTGCTCTCCCTCTGCATATGCCCGTTCTCCACTCTACCTATGTAAGTGTGCTCCAGGGTTGCCCATTGAAAGTGATAGCCTGTATGAGCTTGATGAGTTTAAAAAAGCAACCCTATTCTAAATTGCTTGTGACTCCGACCTAGAATTTTTGAGGACCCCCTGAGTTACATGGTGTTTTTTTTAAAAAAAAGGCTGAATAAATTAATGACACTGCTGGTAATAACAATTCTTATATATTATATCCTACCTTATCTATAATTATAGTTTCTAGTGAATAACTATAAAATATTGCTTGCAGTTAGAAAGGTGTGGCATTTAGATATGAAGCAGGCAAGAGTTTTGGATTCAATGCAGGTACCTTTGCTATACCTGTTGACAACTTCAGGGCTGTGCCTTTTCTTGAGCTCAGGAAAATGAGTATCTGAATTTTGTACATCACTGCTTCCCAAATGCTTCTGACTGATCACAAGGTTCACATAATAATATAGTAAATGGCTCCTTTATTGGATCCAGAAGCTCTCCTATCATTACCCCATTTAGTTCTACTGTCTACTAGAAATCTGTTACTTGGAAAAGGATTCTTAAGGTCTCTCTCTCCCTCTCTCTCGATAAGCTGCATTTGAATATGCAAGATCTCTATTTTCATGTAATTTTAATTTCAAACTGGGCAACAAGCTTCCCCATTAGTATTCCCATGTACATATGTACAATCTATTTCTACAAAAGATAAAATATGTACATGTTTAAAATGCTTGTGTTAGAATGTTAACCATCACTTTATCAGCTTCTCACAATTCAGCATGTGACATACTAAATGACATACAATCCTTAACCATTCTGTGGTTTTAAGAATTGCAGCTATGGAAGCTAATCCAAATATACATTCAATCAGATCTCTGTGCATGCCCCTATCTCCTTAGTTCTATTCTCCCCAGCAACAGAGAAGATTTTTCTTTATGACTTGTAGAACAACAGGGGAAAATATTACCAAACAGAGATGCAAGACAGCTTCACAATGGAAAACACTGAGAAGAAACTTATATATGGTGTTCATTCTTACTAGGTATGCATAGCACTTGAATCTGAAGCAGAAAAAATGCTTTGGAACAGGGGTGGGCATGAATATATCTGTCAGCACATCCTTAAAGGTGATGTATCTTTTCCTGGAGTCACTATGTTCTTACAGAAAAATACTGTACACATAGGAGGCTAAAAAATGTACTGGCTCTTCCTTACTTCAAATATGATTTTCATGGGATTGCATGGCTAGAAGGTGAAACCAAGAAAAGCCACTGTTTTTCTAAGGTGCCAAGAGGTGCAGCATGCATATCTTCAGCTGCTCCTTCATTTTGAATCCAAGATACAAAACATTTCTACCATTTATAATATTTTTTTCTTAAAGGAAATGTACTTTCATCTTAAAACAGGGAATCATTATTTGATTCATAAAGTAACAGCATCTTATTTAATTTCAATATCTAATTCATAATTGTTGTGCTACTGTAAGCTGCTGAGAGTCACTCGGGGCAGGGAGATGAGCAGCATCTAAGTTAAATAAATACCATAATGCCATGTCCAGTTCAAATTCAATATATTTCTTAAAAATAACTCTCCAAGCTCTCATAGCATATCTTATGAACATTAGCATCTATCATAAAACTTTCACTTTCCCCCCAAAATGCGTAACTAAGGTTAGTCTAACCAAGACATGACTGGTGGTATGAAGAATTATGTTGCCTTGACACAGCATTTGCCATTCTCTGAATGAACCCTTATTTGTCTCTACAGTACTAGAAATTTTTATTGAAAATTATTTCAATAAAAAATTTATTGAAAATTAGATAGAACCCTTTTTGCAGTGGTGTTACAAGCAGAATATGGGAGGTTCATCTCTTGTCAAGGAGGTGCTAGTTGAGGGAACTTTTAGAATTACTGACCATTTCTTAACATTGGGTAACTTTCAGAATGATTATAGTTTGCTTTTTAGTAAAGGGATCCCTGCTTAATGCAATATGACAAGCTATTAAATGTTTTATCACTTACAGAAATATCATCTGATCCTTTTCGTAACATCATTACTCTAATATTAACAAGCACATTTGTGTATTTCTGAGATGAATGATGGAATAGAAAAGCCCTAGGGTTATAGGAATAATTTCTATATTATATAAGAAACACAAAACAGGTAAGACAATTACTGACTATTTAAAACAGGATATTAGTTTTTAAATCAATCAGATTTATAAAAGATTTGTTTGGTAAAATTTTAATTTAATTAAGAAATATTTGCCACTGCAATTTGCAAGGTTACAAACAATTTGGAATATGAACAGGTGAATTAACTCTAGCAGTTCTACTGAAATATGGTGACACTCCAGATGCTCAATAATAAACTTAGCTTTTATACAGCTTAGTATTTTTTCTTAAACTTACAAAACACTTATAGTATATTATTGCAATAATTCTTTCAATTAAGTAAGCCAACATAATCATTCTTAGAATCCATATATTAGATTAGGGAAATGTGAGAAATGGTTTAAAATTATTCAGATTGAGATGTCATAAAACAAGGAACTTCTAAATCTTTCAAATCTTATAGAACATAGCATACTTTTCCAGTATTTAAAAACTCACCTCAATATCCAGATTATCTTGTACATCTTTGTTGCTTTTGCCACTTTTGCCTACTTTTGGAGGTTCCTAAAATGGACAGAGATAAGAAAATTTCAAGCCCACACAGAATATAATTTTGTTTAAAAAGTCATTATTTAGTAAAGTGGGCATTACATCAAACAGAATATGTGGCTTGCATTTATTTTTAGGCAAGCAGTATTGAGACCACTGTTCATTGACAGAAAACATGAAATGGTTTTTAAAAAGCAAAGGCAGTAGACTAGTTCTCTAAGTCCTAATTAAATTTGTAATATGGAGAGGTCCTACCAAGGAGCTTCCATGTGTAGGATTTAAAAAATTATGCCAAATGCTGAGCTGTACTCATATGTGTGTTTAAAACACTTTAGAATGCAAGTGCCAACAAGAACCTAGGCCCTCAGCCAATAGACAAATTTCCCTAGATATTTATTCTTGACATTTATAAGAGCAAGTAGAATTGTAGCAAACCAGTTAAGGCCCTGGTGTATATAAAGTACTCTAATAAAAGTAATAAAATACATGTAATAAACATTTGCATTTATGAGCATATATGGATATGCTACCATAGTATTCAACACTAGGATTAATTAACAAGAAGAGAACCTTCCTGTTTTATTCAATACTAAACAATAAGACACCAGATTTGCCAGTTAGCAAAGTATACAGCTTTAATACATATACAGCCTGTTGGTATGCATACTTGAATTAATGAGACTCACTGAGCAATAAAGTTTATTCTAAAGTACACAAGCATAGGATTGCGCCATTGCCTAGATAGAATGATGCCTGCACACTGCTCCAGTACCTTAAATCTTAACACTTGCTCAATGACACTTTCATAAACACATGTCAAAATGAAAGACAGAAAAGTAACAAGTAGATCTTGAAGTGAGTTTATTATAACAAAGACCGATTTCCCTACACCAACCTCTGTTAATGCTTTCCACATCAGTTTGCCAATCTGTTGCAAGAACTCCTCCCACCCTCCATCTAAGCATCTACAGTTTAAGTCACTTTCCAAAATAAGCCCATCCTCTTTCATCAGTGAACACTTAGGACATCCAGAAACCATCCCAAAACAACACTTGCAAAAACGGGGGCAGCTTGTGTTAACTTTGTTGCACCAAAGAGTCTTGTGATTAAAAGGACTGTCAGATTTGGAGCTTATGCCGTACTAAGTCTTTTCCTCTCCAAAAGGCAAGAGACTCTCCTTCTTCCGCAGAGTACAAACACGTGCTTCTTGCTCCCCGCCCCCCCCCTTCATTCCATCCAAGTCTGGAATGGGGGCGATGAGTTTACACAAGAAATACGCGTGTGTGTGTGTGTATGCATACATGAGTAGTGCCATATAAAGTACTACAGGTGGGAAGGACTCATTCCCAAGTAATACCTTCCACTAATGTGCAGGGAGGGGAGTGTCAGACCTTTTCAAACCTCGCCAATTCCCAATAAATCGGGACATGCACACACCCATCCAGCTCTGTAGTCCACCCTTCGGGCGCCCCATCCCCAAGCTCTCCAGGCCCATCAGTCTGCCTCCACCCAACCAGTCAGATAGAACATCCCAGCCTCTCTCCCCCCCGCCCCCCGGGCCTGCTCCTGTCTGGGACTACTCCGCGGCCGACGCTGCCTCTCTCGGGCCTGACCTGACTCTTCTCCTTCTTGTTTTTATTCGGCATGGCCGACCGATTGGATGTCTGGGGACCCGCCAGGCCGAGGAGTCGCAGCCTCCCGGGAAGGACGGTAGCTGAGGAGGAGGAGGAGGAGGTGTGATGGTGGCAGTGGTGCCGGCCCCGTTGCTTCTGCCTTCTTTCCCCCCCGCGTCTCCTTCTCCCTCTTCTTCAGCTGTTTCTACTCCTCCGGCTGGCCGGCCAGCCAGCCAGCCGGGTTCCCCTTCCCGCCCGCCTCCCGCACTTGCTTGCTAGCTAGCTGGCTGGCTGGCTTCCTCCTTCAGACCCCGCGCGGAACTCGTCTCTCTCTCTCTCTCTCTCTTCCCCCGCCCCCCTGCTCCGACTACCGGGAGCGCTGGCAGAAAGAGGAGGAGGAAAATGCAGCCGCCGCCAAGAGTCCTCTTAGCCTGCCTGCTTCACGGCGGGGGTAGCTTGGCCGCCTCTCCATTGGCTTGACCGCGTCACGTGGCTCTAACGTTCTTTTTCCTCCTCCCACTCACACCTTTCTCCCCCCCCCCAACCCCGCCACTTCTGGAGGGCGTGGTTAAAATACTGACGTTGACGTTTGCTTTCCAGCGTGAGGTGGGGTGGAAGCCGGCCGGCTGGATTCCCGCTCTCAATCACAATAAAGCTGGAAGGGATTTGGGAAGGTCTTCTAGTCCAACCTCCTGCTCAAGCATTTCACATAGGCGGATGTCCGGTCTTTTCTTAAAAATCTCCAGTGATGAAGCATCTATAACTTCTGAAGGCAAAGCTGTTCCCACTGGTTAATTGTCCTCACTGTGAATGGTTCCTTTCGTTTCTGAGCGGATCCTGCATTGTCCTTCCAGACTTCTTTCTCTCCCTTTTTTCTCAGAGCAAAATAAAAAGGCATCTTAGCTTCCAAAAAAACAGTACTTACGAAGAGGGGATGTGGATGTAATGCTTCTCTTTCACTGCCTGCCATATCTGCCTGTGGACTCTGGGAAACTTACCCGAAGATAAATTAGTCCTTGAAAACAGACCCTTATACTTTACAGGAGGATGCTGCAGCAGGAAATATGTGGAAAATACAATTTACAGGTATTTTTGATTGCTACCCAACAGGCCTGCCTCTGGCTTGCAATCTGCATTCAACAATCTAATCTGATTACAGATAGCCCTTGATGTGCAACAGTTCATTTAGTGACTGTTTGAAGTTACAACGGGATTGAAAAAAACTGATGACTGATTTCTACACTTATAACCATTGCACCCCATGGTCAAGTGATCAAAATTCAGCCGATGATTGTAATGTCCTGGCAGTCGTGATCTTTTGGGACCTTCTGACTAGCAAAGTCAATAGGGAAGCCAGATTCACTTAAAAACCATGTTACTAACTTAACTTTCGTGATTCACTTAACAACTGTGGCAGGGAAAGTCGTTAAATGGGGCAAAACTCACGTAACAAATGTTTCACTGAACAACAGAAATGTTGGGCACAATTGTGGATGTAAGTTGAGGACTACTTGTATATCTGTAGTAAATGTTTTAAGGTATCACAGGGCTCTTGCCATTTTCCATGTAACAGGTTGGCACTAGTGGAATTCAGTAAAAATCACATATCTTCTGCTTACCAATTTCAACTGGGTTTTCCCAGTCCTGGATGCCTTTAAGATCATTCAGGCAGAAATAGATGCCCACATATTTTCCTTGCATACATCTTCAGGTAGTCCTTGAGCTAGGACCAAAACTGAGCCCAACATATTTGTTGCTGAGCAAAACATTTGTTAAGTAAATTTTGCCCCATTTACTTTCTTGTCACAGTTGTTTAGTGAATCACTAACAGCTGTTTAACAACTTTGACATCAACACACACCAACATGGTGTCTGCCAGGACTCATTGTTCAAGTGGGGTCTTGTCTCTACCCCTCTTTGATTGTGGTGCTCCTCAACAAAATATCCATCACATTGTGTCCAAATGTCCATCAAGAGCTTACATAGGCCCAATGTCTGATTTTTCAATTGAGATATTATAAGTCCATGTATTTGCCATACGCTAAATAATAAATAGTGAATCACTGCAGTTGCTTGTGAGGAAGTTGCAAAATGTGACCACATGACCCCAGAACACTGCAACAGTCATAAATGTGAGCCAGTTGCCAAGTGGCTGAATTTTGATCACATGACCACGGGGATGCTGCAACAGTTATGTGAAAAAAGATCATAAGTCACTTTTCAGTGCTATTATAACTTTGAACAGTCACTAAATGAATTGTAAATTGAGGACTACCTGTTTTGCGTATTTTTCCTGCTTGGAATATATGTTTTCAGAGAAGGCATTGAACATCTTCACTGAAAATTCATGATATTTCAAATCTATTTCTATGGAACAGAAACAGCCTATTAAGAATATAGCAAGTAAGATCAGATCAAAGCAGCTTGTACAGTGAGAACCAGTGTCTAAGGAAGAGGTTGTGATTTTTAAAATAAAGTAAAATCTGGAAAGATTTCTGGCCAGGATAATATACCCATCAATCTTCCTAAACAAAACCTAGATTGGTGGGTCTCTTTATTAGCAGCTTTGTTTACTAAAATAGATAATCTTGGTTTAAACTCCTTGGAGTGAGTGAGTGGAGGGTAATACTTTCTCTATATATAAAGGGGAATATGGAAAACCCTATAGCCTGATTTGCTTTCGGTCAGCTTTGGGAAATTCTATGCTAGCTATCTAAATGAAAATTAATTTATTTCTCTTGTGGGTTTAAAATAACCTCCCAAACAAGTCCAGCATTCAAAGTCTTTTGTATCTTACGTAGTTTGGTTCAGAGACATTTGTTCGTGCTTGGAGATTAAGTCCTTCTTGAGAGAATTTGGGATATAATTGCTACAACAGCAATTCTTTTAGAGTGGTGGGACAAATTATATACCACTGTCATCATGAAATACAATGCAATTCCCTGAACAATCTAGTGGGTAATATTCTGTAATTTCCCCAGGAAAAATAAAATGCCAAAACAGGCAATCTTCTCTGGTTGGATATCTTTTATTTATGGCGGGACTGCAATGGCTGGAAAGTCTTACTACCGGTATAATGCCTACATATAAGGAAGATGCCAGGTTTGAGAAAGCTGGTGCAAGAGATTTCTGTCTTATTGAGTTAAATGGAGAAAAACAATGCAAAAATATTCCGGTCTTCCAAGACAACTCATAATGACCTAACAGTATAGCATATGGCCCAAAACATTGCTGAATCATTGTCTCTTTAAATACTGTAGCCTGTTGTTAAAAGGTATGCTTTGGCAGAGAAAATAAAGATCATGGTACACATGAATCTAAATGCATCTTATGACATATTTTGCCCTTGGGGTGGATCTCAAGATTCTAACATGATTTATCCCAATGTGAATTCAAAAGTCTTCAGGGAGAGAAATCACTTGACCCTGTAAATCACTTGACCCTCTGCATGTATAAACGTACAAAAATCCATTTGTGCATTTATCTGATGTTTAGCAAAATGATTACAGGAGACATATTTTGAGAAATAATCACATTTTCAAGGAGCAACTAGACATCAAAGATGCATCAACTCTATACCAAAGTCACATTTTTATCTTTCTGCTTCTAATTTCTAATCTTTTATAAAGCATTGACATTTAATGTAGGAGTAGAGAATGGGTCTTGCAACCCTCATAGCACTGTTTTCAAAATCAGATACAATAATTTTATTATTTTTGTAAAGAAGCAGCAATACTATGTAAGAGACCAAACAGCAAGAAACATGGACAAACATGTATACAACTAAATATGTATAGCATTAATTCTACTTTCTATTAATTCTGATCCTATCCTTAGGAAATAAACCTCAATATATGGGCATAATCCATCCTCTTCCTTCTGTATAAGGCCATTCTAGATTCAGCTGTTAGTCACACTACATAGTGGCAGAAGATTAGAAAAATGTTGTTTATAAGCTTCTCCTGCACGCACGCACGCACGCACACATACACACACACATATACACACACTTCTATCACCTAAAATGGTTTGAGGTTTGAAGGGATATTATGCATCTCTTCATTATCTGTTTAAGCATACCATTTTAGTATGAAAATCAACAGTAATATCATGTAACCAAGAGGAATAATCTTTACTTGTTTCATAATAATTAGAATAATACATTTATATGCCACTTCCAGGGAGTCTGGGCGGTTTACAGGTGTTGAAATGTTTAAAAAATGGAGAACAAAATAAAAACAGCATGAGACGAAATAATAATGATGGTAAAGAATCTGCTATTCCCAGAGAGAAGAAAGGAGCCAATGAGAGATCAAGGAGAACATGGTCATTTCCCTGGCCATTTTCATAACCCAGGAAGGACTCTGATCCAGTAAAAAGTAACCAAGCTAACAGCAGAGAGAGCCTTGTCCACTTTTGCAAGAATCACCAACTCAAACTCATTCTAGATCAGCGGTTCTCAACCTGTGGGTCGCAACCCCTTTGGGGGTCGAACGACCCTTTCACAGAGGTTGCCTGCCCTAAGAGAACCACTGCTCTAGAGGCAGCCGTCCAGGAAAAAGAGAGAAAGAGAGAGGGAGAGAAAGAGAGAGAGAGGAGAGAGAGAGAGAAAGAAAGAGAGAAAAAGATTGTGGATTATTCTACAAACAAGAATTAGATTTGTTCTGATATTGTTCCTAAATTCAGATCTCTGCAGTTCTAAGCACTCCAACTCAGTGGTGAAATGTAAAATGTGTTACTACCTGTTCTGTGGGCGTGGCTTGGTGTGGGCAGGGTAATGTGGGCATGGTCAACTTTTTTTTTTACTTTTTTAAAGCATTTTTTTACAGCCTATTCTGCCAAATAGACTGTAAAAATGCTTTTAAAAGTAAAAAAAAAGGTTCTGATGATCAGTTGTGATTGTCGGAGCCTTTTTTTTTACCTTTTAAAAGCATTTTTTTACAGCCTATTCTGTCAAATAGGCT